>JAJOOS010020221.1:0-21215 GCA_029582725.1 Solanum chiquidenum | reverse complement strand
AATTCAACATAAGCACTTACATTCAATTCATTATGACTCACTTTCACATTAGCATGCTCAAAGACCAACACTTTCATTAATTAGCCCAATAAGACTCATTCATTCATTATCATTACTAAGACACACCAAGATCTCCCTTAAATGTCTACTTGTGCGATGTCTAGATGATGTCCCATTCCACCACCTATCCTAAGTAGTATACCCTTAAGAGACCCTAGTTCATTCATTCATTAATATGGAGGAAGAGCCTTAACCGACATAGACCATGGAGCTTGATATGGAATCTCGATAGTAACCCTTACCGGGTGAGGGATCCCCACTTGCCTAAGGTAGGGTCATTCTTTTAGCCTTTACGTGGTAGAGACCACTAGCTTGTCCTATGTGGGCACATAGTTAAGGGATAGAAGGATTGCTTCTAAGTACCCATATCTCAACTAACAAAGGGGCACCCATCTTAAGGGTTGCTACTAAATACTCACATCTCAACTAACGAAGGAGTATCCACCCATCTTCATATCCTCTCGGTGCTAGACATTACTCCCCCACGGAGTTTGGACATTCATTTCATTCATTCATTTAGGGATAAGGATTGCTACTAAGTACTCTCATCTCAACTCACCAAGGAGTACCCATCCTAGCCCAACACTCATTCATTTAGGGATAAGGATTGGTACTAAGTACTCTCATCTCAACTCACGAAGGAGTACCCATCCTAGCCCAACATTCATTCATTAAGGAAGCTCTTGGATTCAAAGATGAGAAAACCTTTCATCTAGGAACCCCATTCATTTAAAGGAGTAATTTATGAGACTATCCTTACAATAGATCCAACTTTCATTCATTAGTATTAACTCCCATTCCATTCATTCATTCTCACACTCTTTCATTCATTCTTCACTAGGTGTGAGAGTAGGTAAACATAGTCTATCGTAACCTCACCTTCATTATAAGTCATTCAAAGAAGACAACAACCAAGAATAACACATAAAAATATGCAAGACACACTAGAACACACTAGCACACAAACAACTAGTTTTCGAACGTCTTGAACGTCTCTTTGACGTTTGACTTCAAACTCAACTAAACTGACCTATAAACTCATTTTTAAATATTCATACAAGTTTATCAACTACTAACACGCATGTGAAGCTCTAATTATCCTATTTCATTTTGAGTGGTGTTACAGCCAATTTCGAAATGGAAGTGGGAAAGAATAGCAATGGATTTCGTTATTGGTCTTCCCAAGATTTTGGGGAAGTTTGATTCTATTTGGGTAGTGGTTGACAAATTGACTAAGTCAGCCCATTTTATTCCATTCAGAATAGATTATAATGCTCAGCAATTGGCTAAGGTGTATGTAAACGAGATAGTAAGGTTGCATGGGGTGCCTCTTTCTATCAGACTGTGGTACGCAGTTCACATCCAAGTTTTGGATGAAATTACATGATGAATTGGGCACACAACTTACTTTTAGTACAACTTTCCATCCGCAAACGGATGGACAATCAAAAAGGACTATTCAAGTGTGAGAAGAATGTTGAGAGCATGTGTGATGACATTGGGATAAGTTCTTACCTTTATGTGAGTTCTCTTATAATAATAGTTACCACTCTAGCATTAATATGACACCATTTGAAGCACTGTTTGGGAGGGGATGTAGATCACCAATAGAATGGTTTGAGGCTGGAGATGTGAAACCTTTGCGGGTCGATTTAGTTAAGGATGCTCAAGATAAAGTGAGGAGTATTCAAGTTAAGCTTTTAGCTGCCCAAAGTAGTCAGAAGAAGTATGCAGACCATAAGGTAAGAGACATGGAATTTCATACTGGTGAGAAAGTTCTTCTTAAGGTATCACCCATGAAAGGGGTAATGAGATCCAGTAAGAAGGGCAAGCTTAGTCCCTGATACATTGGTCCCTTTGAGGTCCTTGATTGTGTATGGCCAGTGGCTTATAGATTGGCTTTACCTCCTAACCTATCGGGAGTTCATCATGTATTTCATTTGGCCATGTTGAAGAGATATCATGGAGATGGGGATTACATCATAAAATGGGACTCAGTTGTGTTAGACAAAGAACTTCAGTATGAGGAGGAACCGATTGCAATTCTTGATCGTGATGTTCGAAAGCTAAGGACCAAAGATATTAAGTCCGTGAAAGCTCAATGGAAGCATCGTCCAGTTGAGGAAGCTACTTGGGAAATCAAGAAGGACATGCGAGACAAGTATCTCCAGTTGTTCATCGATTCAAGTACTACTTTACTCTCACTTTAGTCCATTTTTTTTCTAATTTGTCACTCGGGGACAAGTGATGGGTAAATTGGTATCTATTGTAATGATCCGTTCCTGTCGTTATAGAAAAGCCAACGGGAAAAAAATGTTAGGCCGAATTTTTTTTTGGTAGTAACTTAAAATTTCACAACCTAGTCTAGATTTGGACGAAATGGGAGTCAGTGAGGTCTAGGAAAATCTGGTAACAAATAGGAGACCTAATTATCAATTTTATCACATGAGTAGATAGCTAAGACGTAAAGGAATCCGTACGACTTTACAGAATCAAATTTGGGCTAGTAGAACTCCTAAAATTGATCTTAGCGTGAACGGGTATTTTCTGAGTATCATGGGATGAAAATGTGTTGTGAAATGGGGGTTTGGAATTCTTAAATTAGCTCACTGTTTCCGTGCAAGCCACCAAAGCAAGATTTTCCTGCCATGGCGGGGCCGCTGTAGGGGGATGAGGTCCGTTGTGGCGGGACAGTCACGCCTTAAGTCAGAAATAAACCCCAAAAATGTCATTATTCTGCAATTTTCATTTTTGAGAACTAGGAGATGACCCCAGATGAGTTCTTGACAGTTTATTACTTTATTTTAATGCATGTATGTATGCGAATGTTGCATTATTGATCACACTAATTGTAAAATGAGTATGATTGAATAATTGTATGCCATGAATTAACAGTTGATTATATGATTATGAGAATGTACATTGTGATTGTGGCTTGTTGAATGGATCAGATGTTACGTTCCAACACACTAACTTGAATTGCGTGCCACGTTTCGACGCATATATGGGATCGGGTGTCACGTCCGACACACTAACTTGAATCGGGTACCACGTACTGATACACTAAAAGTTTGGTTGTGGGTTCAATGAGAGGACCATTGACTTGTCATATTGATGTATTTTGAGAATGTGGAACTGTTCATTGATCCTGATAAGATGACTGATATTTTACATGTTCGGTATATGCCTGTTTTATTATGTTGTGATTATTTACATATGTTTCATTTATTGGGATAGTTGTGTGATCCTACCAGTACACTGTGGTTGTGTACTGATACTGCACTTGCTCTTTCTTTGTTGAGTACAGGGCATCTTCAGGCGGCTACTGACAGACCTCGTTGAGAAGACCAGTGATCGATTCGAATTCAAGGGTGAGTCAGTTCTTCCAGGCTGCCATGAGTTTTCGTTATGTTTAGTCCATTACTATTCGGACTTAGACTAGTACTTTAGATTTTCTTATGTTTAATTGGGTTGTACCCATTTCCTTTGGACTTATGGTTCCTTGTTAGAGTTTTGGTACATTGACTTTCAGGTTCTAGGGAATAATTTCCGCAATGTTTTGTTAGTCGTTGTTAGATCTTTTGGAGTTTATGGGAACTCTATTTGACTCTTGCATTTAAATCTGCTTCCGTATCTTTAAATGCCTAGTAATTGATTAAGTTGTGTAGTTCTTGGGTTAGCTAATTAGTATTAATGCATGGTTCTCCCACCGGAGGGTTAGTGTGGATGCCAATCACGACGGTCTGAATTGTGACATTAAGTGCCTTATAAATTTGGATAGAATAAATTTAGCCACCATCAGATAAAAAAGAACAAAGGATGCCAACCTTATTTTTAACCTCCTTAGATTCAAAGCCAGTAGCTTCCCTGGCCTTTGTATAGGCTTTTTTTTTTTTTGCGAAGTGCTCCTTAAGCACCAAGGTTACAAGTTTGATATGCCAAACTTCCAAGTGTGTATCCTTATCTCATCAAGGAAAGATCAAAAATTGTTTTTAAAAAAAAAGAGCCTTTTATGCCTTGATAAGAAGAAGGAATTGCATATACATTCAACATTTATTTAAACAATCATCAAGTCACGAAATAGAACAAAAATCAAAATGATTACAAAAGGAACATGATGAAGAAAGAAATGCAAAAGTATCAATATGTATCATATGATACATATTGTCCCAAACCAAAAGAACCAAAGATTCCTCTTAGCTATTCACAACCGCACAATGCTTCCTAATTTCACCATCAGAACCTGTTTTAACTTCAATCCTTCCCATTTTCTCCATCGATTGAGCAAATTCAGCATAAAACTCTTTAAGTGATCCCGCGACAAGCTGGTCTATGTATGACTTCGTTGTTGTACTTGTTGTTAGGGCTGCATCGGATTGGAAGAGTCCTCTCCTTTTGAGTAAAAGCTTGTAATAGCTAAGATCAAATGTCCTGAAACTCCCTGGATCCATTTCGACTATTGTTGTGTTATCGTTAATTGATTTGCATTTATTGGCCTTAAGGTTGGCTGCATATTCACTATCTAGAGATGGATCTTGAGTACCAAAAGTTCCAGTAAAATTATATAGACGCGTTGAGAATGACGAGCAATGAGAAACTCCAATAGTGTGAGCACCTGAAATAATTTTTTCCATGGTAATTATTGTTAAGACCCATAGAGTGGTGCATATAGTCACAATTTTTGACTTGTAAGTATGATTGGTCCATAACATTATATTCAATACCTATGTGGCAAGAGTAGGACCAAAATATAAGTCAGAAAAAGTAAAATTTTTTACTTACCAGATAATAAGACCAAGTCTTTGAGGTCAAGTCCCTTCTTAGCAAAATCATTTTGGAGAGTGGAAAAGTTACTAGTTGGAGCTGGAATGTCTGTTAAGGTTTCTGAAGCATTAGAGATTCTTCCATCTCTTCTTCCTGTTGGGACACTCCATGAAGGACCTCCCTATATCATGCCCAAATATATATAATTAAAATGGCCATACATAACAAATAAAATAAATTGTAAAGTTCAAGTTGAATTGGCTTACTGTGACGACAACAGAGTCTCTAGCAACTAAGGCAACAATATCAGCACAAGAGACAACTCCAGGACATTCATCTTCAATTATTTTCTTCACATTGTCAATGAATGAGAAACCTCTAAGTGTTAGATTTGGGATACCAAATTTTTCAGTTTGGTTTCCTGTACTTGAAGTGAAATTCAACAACACAGATGCATCACATCCCTACAATCACCACAAAAACAAGTAATTGATTCTAATCCTGAAAAAGTAAGACATATAAATTGAAACGACAAAAGTAATTAATAATTACGTACCCTGACAAAACAATCATGGAAATGCATTCTGATTAAGGCAGCAGCAACAGATGGAGCATTTGGAATGTGTTTATGGACATAGTCTAAAATGATCTTCTCTGCTTTTGGACAACTCTTGGCATAAAAGTTTTGTTGTAATTGAGCATTGCTAGACACTAAGATACACATCAACATTAGAGGACACAAATACCCAAATGTAGCCATTTTGTTTCTGATCTTCAAAATAGATAGAAACTAAAAAAAATTTCTATGTTGTGTTTGTGTTATACACACATCAACTCCAAAAGGAAATTTATAGGCACTAGGCATTGAACAAAGCTAACTAACATGTGCTTTTGTTTGTTTGTTTGATTGATTAATTAGTTACAGTCTGTCTATTGTTGTACTCTTTCAGTAAGAAATATTCATATTTTGTTTAGGCATCTTCCCTCTTTTATGCATAAATACTCCCTCTAGTATCCTTCATGTTACCTAAGGTTAGGATTAGACATATATGGAGGACAGTAAATAAGTGTGTCGATTTTCTAGCAATTGATGGCCACAAATATGAAGAGTCTCTAATACTCTACAATTACTTGCCCTAAAATTATCTTTAGCGATAATTAGTCAATGGTAACAACTTAACTATCACTAAATATATATTTTTGTAGACGCAATTAACAGTTTTTGTAAATGTTTGTAAAGCCTACAATAATATTGGATCCAATGATATACTCGGTAAATATTTTAATTCTTTTTTAATATGCATATTATTGCCGCTAAAAGTTGTTTTTGTTATAGTGAATGCACTTAATTAATGACATAAATTTTGTTCGAGTAGATTTAAGTCCGGTTGTTTTTGAACATTTTAAGAACTTTATTTAATTTGTACTTTTTCCATTTTACCAACAAAAAAAAAAACTCGTAGTTTTCATATATATATGTCTAACATGATTAATCCTGAATTTAGACATTTTACGTGAGTTCTTATATATGTATTACTCTATATATACTTGTTTTTCGCACACACGTAAAAACGAAATCTTTGCGTTTTATCATTTTCTTGATCACTTTAATTATTTCTTGCATTTATGAGTGGCATTATTGGAATTGAAAAAATAGAAAAACTCACCTGCTCCTCAAGTTGTATCAGAAATATGTAGGAGCCAGGAGCTACCAACATGAGTTGTGGTGTAGTGGTGAGACTGTTTTACTCTTAATCAGAGTTCTCAGGTTCTAGTACTGGGTATGGAAAAAAATATTGTTAGGTGTGTCACCCCCGAATGAGCCCTGCAGTGTGCGATTCAAATTTAATCGAAACTCTAATGTGGACTCCGAACACAGAAAAAATAATATGTAGGAGCTATATACCATAGCAGCCAGGACAACTCATAAATATTCTCATATGCAAATATGCCTTTGGCAAATGTCCACATCAATTCATTATTGCTTTGCTACTTGTTTGACGTTTTTCAAAATTGATACAGTTAGATAAAGGTTTAATATATAAATTGTTCAAACTATAACAATTAACAACTATTTGCAAGTCTAAAAACTGTTTTATTTTCAAAAATTAGAACATGGATTTTTAGTATAGTTTTAAATATCGAAATTTTGAAATGTTGAATTGATCTAATTTAATTAATTAAGTTTCAATAATTGTCGATTAATTTTTGAAAATCAAAAAATTGAAAGGGAGGAAGTAGTTATTAACGGGTTGTATCAAGCAATTGCTGGCAGATAAGTCATTGACTGTATTCTCATAATTAAATAATTGGGTTACTATTGACAGAGTTTGTTTTCCTTGTTGTATACAAGGGTAGGGGACCTTCATGTTTTTATTGGGTTTATAAACGCAAACTTTTATATTCGGTCTATCTTTATATGTTTACTATATTAAAAAATATTTAGTTGTCCAATAATATTTATGTACTTTACCCACTCTAACACCTCTTTCACGCTCAGGCCTAACTGAAATGTGGACTAAGAGTTCAAATGGGGATGGACCTGACTTTAATACCATATAAAAATATGACACATGGGCCTATTTCAAACTCTAAAAGTTAGCTCATGAGGGAAGGACTGACCATGTCCATGTAAGGAGATCACCGGTCCATTCCTCAATCAATGTGAGACTTTTACTCACTCTAACATCAATATCTAATACATTTCTCAAAGAATCAATAATGGACAATAATTACTCCTATTATTTATTGTTTCTTTAAAGGTTAATGTAGTAATATCACTCCTATTATTTATTGTTTCTGAAGGTGTGTGTCAAGTTAATAAATAACAACTATTGTTGGACAGAGGAGTATTAACTAAAACTTCAGTTATTACTCCTCGTTTTTTTTAGTTGTCATGTTGCACTTTTTGAGAGTCAATTGAACTAATATTCAAAGCCAAATTAGATTATATTAATTCGATATTTTAAAATAAAATTTAGAAATTAAAAACTTATACAGACCATCTATAAAATGCAACTTTTTTCATATCGATATGATGAAAACATACATCATAAGATGTTAGTCAAAATTAATATGGTTTGACTCTAAAAAAAACTATCACAATTAAAAAGGAATAGAGAGTAATTATTTTTAAAATAATCGCTAGATTACATATGCGAATCACATGCATTAAACCTCTTTATTTATTTATATATATATATATATATATATATATATTGATTGATTAATTGAAAAAAAAAATCATAAATCAAATAAACTATTTAGGTAAAGATTTCTTTTTGAATCATTCATATAGTGCAGTCTATTAATCTTGAAATCATTAAAACATTCACTTAATAGTAGTGACTTTTTACCGCTATTCTCTATCAGTACAATCACATAAACCCATAGTGCCACCTCCACCGCGCCATAAAGAGGGTTCGTCTCTTCGTGGCGAAATCAGAATTTTAATTATATGGATTCTTAATATGATATAATAATAATTTTAAGTGTAAATAACTGAATTTAATATTTAATATTTATAAATATTTAATAAACCTCTTAATATAAAATACATTATTTAAATAAAAATTGCTTAGTTCGACCGAACTTGGCTACTAGCTCCACCCTTGCGATTAGACTTTTCTACATGAGACAAGTCTAGTAATTAATTAGTAATTCCCAACTACTACAATCACATGAATATACCAGTACTATGTTAGAAAATTATCAAGTTGTCTTATTAACATCTTTGGATTAATTATTTCCTATGTTCAAACTCATGTTTTACTGATTAACGTTAATTCATCTCATAATACTTTGTGTGTCACATTGAGCTTTAAACGCTTATACTTTGATAAATAATTAGGAAAATACCAAATTACTATCTTTTGATTGGTCCATCGACTTTTTTCTATCTTCTATAGCAATAACTAGTATAATGAATCAGGGTTCGATTGAATTCAGCAGTAGACGCATGTTGAATTGTTGATATTCCAATCACCCTTCTGGTTTCAAGGAGAGTTTATAATGCTATAAGTTGAATACAAATATTTTTTTTACTTAAAAAATGAATTTGAATAATAACTAAACCAATTATGATTATTATATACTAGTAGTTTACACAAGCTAATTGATATTTCTAAATGTATTTGATTTAATGTGCTCTACTCATATGTTATCTTCATTATATACAAAATACGGTTGTAACTATAATGGTACCATACGAATTCATAGTTATTAAATTTGCCAAAAAAGTAGATGAAGTAGGAAAACTAATTAAAGGTAAAGAAACGAACAAAACGTGACAAGAGACAATTATTTTCATAGAATTATTATCTTTTTATATATTGTGTGAACACATGCATGAACAATTTATATTCTTGACTTTTCAACGTAAATCCCAAAAAAAAAAGTGACTCCCCCGTCGTTGGTCACTTAATTATTACAATAAGGAAAATAAACTTTGCATTATTAGCTTAATTATATTTATGAGAACATGGTCGATAATTTATCACTATACGTCACCACTTACTTAATAAAATAGTCCAGTATTTAACTTTTTTTTTTTATCAAAATAGAAAATGCCTCATATAATATATAAATTGAGATCAATGAAGTTTTAAGATCTTTTTGAACATGCGGTATAAAATTATAATTAAAAATAGTTTATTTTATCCAGTGATCACTATCCGATGTCTAGTTTCATGATTTCGAAACTAGGCGGACTTACTACAAATATGGTCGATCACTTGTTTCGGTTTTAGCTAGAGAAAACATTATTGAGTCACATTTGATCTATCCTTATCTTTTGCATGTTAGTTTTTTATTTGTCCACACACGTAGTTAGTTTATTACCACATACAAACTGTATTTCGATTTGCAAATAGTTATTATTATAGTATTTTTTTTTTGGTAAGATTATTATTATAGTATTAATATAATTAGTTGTGCTTAATTATATTATGTACCTGATCTCACTGAATATAGTTGAAATAAAATAAGTAGAAAAGTAGATTCAATAGTTAACAGATTTGACATGCAAAATTAAATCAGATTTATTATATATATGAGCTGTCCTGGCTGCTAAGGCCGTAGCAGGTATTAGTGATACAACTTGCCCCTCGCAAAAAAGATATTCCTTAATACTTTTGTCATAATTAACCTCAACTGTTTGACGATATATAGAGTTTTTTTAAAAAAAATAAAATAAAATAATTTCAAATATATAATAAGAAATTATATAGCAATAAATCATCTTATTAAAAATAAAATAAAATAAAGTAATTTTAAATGAAAATTATTACTAAATATAAAAAGGTACTCCCTCTGTTTCATTTTATATGACACTATTTCATTTGATAAACTTTTTTGAAATTTATGATCATAAATAATCCTTAGATATTTATGTAACTGTAAATAATTTTATTAAGAATAAAAAAGAGAATTTTAAAGTTAAATTTTTAATTATAGTAAAGTAATATTCTTTTTAATATGACTAAAAAAAGGAAAACTTATATAGATGCCACTAGTTTAAGAGCTAATTACTTAGATACATTCTATTTTGTAATATTACGTATTTTATCAAATTTTAGTGCTTTCAAATATAATCTGATATGTCCAGATATATGTATCTCAGGATACATGAGGTCAAAATTAGGTGTAATTTGTTTTAGATACATTGTATACAAATGAATTATCATGTATCTGTGATACATAACAAATCCCGTTCGCCTCCCTCACCTCTCTCCCATATCGCTCCCCACTCTCCTATGTATCTGGTATCCCAGATGCATGTGAATCACACCAGAAACATACCAATACATATATCTAGTGGGATTCACATGTATCTAAGATACATAATAAAATCTCGCTCGCCTCCTTCCTCATATAGTTCGCCTCTCTCAATGATATGATCGTGACCTTGATATAGAGCTGGAACTGCTAGCTAGGATGAACGGGCTAACCGTGGATATGATGCCGGAAATAGACCGAGTTTATATCATCCTTCAATTCGAATTAGCAAAAGCAATGTCTCCTTGCATAATATGTATTCCAAACATTCATGATTTAGATGTGAATGAGTCGAATGCCTTATCACTCGGTCTATTAGTGAACCATCTCTCCAGGGATTGTGAAAGATGTTCTACTAAAAATATTCTTGTTATTGCTTCGACTCATATTCCCCAAAAAGTGGATCCCGCTCTAATAGCTCCGAATGAATTAAATACGTATATTAAGATATAAAGGCTTCTTATTCCACAACGACGAAAAGACCTTTTCACTCTTTCATATAATAGGGAATTTCACTTGGAAAAGAAAATATTCCATACTAACTGATTTGGGTCCATAACCATGGGTTCCAATGCACGAGATCTTGTAGCGCTACCAATGAGGTCCTATCGATTAGTATTGCACATAAGAAATCAACTATAGACACTAATACAATTAGATCCGCTCTTCATAGATAAATTTGGGATTTTCGATCCCATGTAAGATCGGTTCAGGATCATGGGATCCTTTTCTATCAGATAGGAAGGGCTACAGCACAAACTGCACTTCTAAGTAATTGTCTCGCATCTGGTAGCAAAAATACATGTATCGCGTGTATCTTTCTCAATATATGGTAGGAAACCGTTAATTAGTGATAAAATACGTACATAATATTTTAAAAGTATAAGTAATAATAGTATATATAATAGTCCCCCCTCAAAAAAAAAGAATGTCACGAAACGGAGAAAATATATATTTAAAAATATACTCCCTTTGTCTCGGTTGACATGAAATACTTGACTCGACACAAAGTTAATTTTTTTTATTAAATTTATAATTTAAAATAAATTAAATTATGTAATTATAAATCATTTTATTAAAATAAAAAAAATTAAGTTGAGTTATTACTACTAGTACTAAATTTTAAAAAAATTATTAGTATTATTTTGAAACAGATCAAAAAGAAAAATATTACAACCTATAAAGTAGGACAAGAAGAAAAATATTTCCAGGAGCAGGTGAGTTTTTTTAATTTTCAATTCCAATAGCAGCCATTAAAGCTAGAAATAATTGGAGAAACAAAGAAAAGAACAAACACAACATTTCATTTTTTCGTACGTGTAAGAAACAATTATTCAACCGCTTCAATTTATTTGCTATATTATGATTCCATATATATATATAGAGAGAGTTTAAGAAGAAGAAAACACTTTTGAAATCATAATGTTTGTGTAGTTATAAAAACATAAAACTTGTAATTATAAACATATATATCATTATATTTTTGTGACTATGAAAACTTCTAATCAACGAAATTTGATTAAAATTTTGTTATTCTTTTTGAACGAACTAATAAGAAATAATGTCAAAACAAAAGTTAAATGGAGGGAGTAGTAGTGTGCATTTAGTATGATGAAAGTCATTTTCTAGAAAATAATTAATCTGGAAAATATTTTTCGATCTTGGTTTATAGGGTGGAATTTGTTTTCTTTTTGAAAAGACATTGATTAAAGATTGGTAATAATACTTAAAATTGGATAAAAGGTAGCTCGGTGTACTAAGAGCTTCCGTTATATACAGAGTCTATGAGGAAGGATCGAATAATATAAGTTTTTTTATTTTCTATATCCTTACCCCACATTTCTAACTTAAAAATAGGATAATGTCTTAATTTGATTAAAGTTTGGAGTATTAATTAGATCATAAAAGTTTTTTAAGTAAGGATATCTTATTATATGCATAGAAAAGGGAAAGGCAGGTCCATGTGATTATGAAATGTGAATCTTTCTTACTGAAAGAGTACAACAAGAGACAAACTGTTTAACTAATTATTCAATCAAACAAAATATAAAATTACGAGTATAGTAGTACTATAAGCACATGTTTGGTTAGTTTTGTCAAATCCTAGTGCCTATAAATTTCCTTTTGGAGTTGATGTGTGTATAACACAAACACAACAAAGACAAAAAAAGTAGTACTATCTCTTTTGAAGATAAGAAACAAAATGACTACATTTGGGTATTTGTGTTCTCTAATATTGATGTGTATCTTAGTGTCTAGCAATGCTCAATTACAACAAAACTTCTATGCCAAGAGTTGTCCAAAAGCAGAAAAGATCATTTTAGAGTATGTCCACAAACACATTCCAAATGCCCCATCTCTTGCTGCTGCCTTAATCAGAATGCATTTCCATGATTGCTTTGTCAGGGTAATTATTACTCTTCTGTTTCAATTTAGGCGTTTTACTTTCTTTTTCAATTTTGTTTCAAAATGATTTATTTTTTAAATTTAGCATTCTTTGTTTCAATTTGTTTGTTTTTCTTTCCTTTTTAGTCTGTTTTAAAAAGAATGTTTTTTCCCTTTTTGACAATGCTTTAATTTTAACTTTTTACATGACATATTTAAGACGACAAGTTTAAAGGATATTTTGGTACATTTTACAAATATTAGTTTAAGTCTACAAGATTCAAGTCAAAATAAACAAATTGAAATCTGAAAAGTAATTCTTTTAATTTCAACATCTCACGTAACATGTTTAACACTACAGTATATTTTGCATGTATTTAGTTAAAGATCATAAGATGCAAAAAGTATTTCTTATTTTTTAAAAAAAATTTCTTGTCTAGTCAAACTAAGACAGAAAAAATGAAACGGTGAAAGTACTATATATCTCGTGTTGTTTAACTAATTGCATTGTTGATGTAATTCTATTTTTCTTTGTTTATTGTGGTGATTGAAGGGATGTGATGCATCTGTGCTCTTGAATTTTACTTCAAGTTCTGGAAGTCAAACTGAAAAAGTTGGTATCCCAAATCTAACACTTAGAGGTTTCTCATTCATTGATGATATCAAGAAAATAATTGAAGCTGAATGTCCTGGAGTTGTTTCATGTGCTGATATTATTTCATTGGTTGCTAGAGACTCTATTGTGGTCATAGTAAGTCAACAACTTTAACAATCTAATTTTTAATTTATCAAACCATATTATATATTTTATATAATCTTGTGCATGATATATAGGGAGGTCCTTTTTGGAATGTACCAACTGGAAGAAGAGATGGAACAATCTCAATTGCTTCAGAAACTTTATCCGACATCCCATCTCCATTTAGTAACTTTTCCACTCTCCAAAATGATTTTGCTAAGAAGGGTCTTGACCTCAAAGACTTGGTCCTATTATCTGGTAAGCCTAAATTATCAAGATTTCCTTCGTCTCATTTTATGTGACAAATTTAAGAATTAAAGGAATAGTAATCTTGCAATGTTTCAGGTGCTCACACTATTGGAGTCTCTCTTTGCACGTCATTTTCAAACCGTCTATACAATTTTACTGGAACTTTTGGTACTCAAGATCCATCTCTAGACAGCGAATATGCAGCTAACTTGAAAGCAAAGAAATGCAAATCAATCAACGATAACACAACAATAGTTGAGATGGATCCAGGGAGTTTCAAGACATTTGATCTTAGCTACTACAAGCTTTTACTCAAAAGGCGAGGTCTCTTCCAATCTGATGCAGCATTGACAACAAGTACAACAACAAAGGCATACATCAACCAACTTGTCACGGGATCACTTAAAGAGTTCTATGTTGAATTTGCTCAATCGATGGAGAAAATGGGAAAGATTGAAGTTAAAACAGGCTCAACTGGTGAAATTAGGAAGCATTGTGCAGTAGTGAATAGTTAGGAATTAAGGAGTGTTTAATTTGGGTTTTGCTTTGTTTGTTACATGATTTTGAATTGGTACTTGTATAAGCCCCGCGTGAAGATGGTTTGGGGCAATATGTATCATCATGTTCTCTTTGCATTATTTTCTTGTTCCTTTTGTAATAATCTCCTTCTATCTAATGACTTGATGGTTGTTTAAATAAAGATTGAATGTATGCGAAGCTTGTTTGGAATGACTTAAAAGTTGGTCAAACATACTTTTAAGTTATTTTTAACGTTTGAAAGTATTTGACAAAGTTAAAAATAACTTAAAATAAATTTAAAATGACTTTAAAAAATTAAAACCAAAAATAAGTTTGCTATACTTTTTATTTTTTGAATTAAAATTACTTTTTTAAAATCAATCTAAACGACTCCCAGTCCTTTATGACTTGATGAGAAGTCCTTTCTGAATCTTAATTCAGAATCCAATCAAAAACCTCCTCACAAAATGACTAAGGGCAACAAAAACAAGAAAGAGTTTTGTTTAGGAGGAGATTTTTTCTCAACAGTTCTAATAGTTTTCTTTAGCAAAAAAACAAATATAGCCCAGAACTATAGTAAATCGTATTTAAATATTCTTCGTTATACTTTTAGAACACTGATATTCGTACCGTCCAAATTTTGGAACGTATATAACATTTCTACTAACGGCGGAACACGTGTCACAATCTAAAACACCTACCCAAAATTTATTAAATTTCAACACATAACTAAAACACCTGCCCAGATTAATTAAAAAACCACCCAAATTACAACCCAAAACTTCTCTAAACACTTGTCCTATTTTCTCCACCAAACCCAAATTAAAAGCTTCATTTTCCTTCCCCACCAAAACCCTAGAACTCCCCATTTGCACTCCCAAACTCCACCACTGCCAATCAAATTTCGTCCGCCCTCTTGCCACCGTCGAAGAACCGGAGAAGGTAGTCAAGCTCGAAGATGAAATGTCCAACCTAATCCTCGCCAACGATCAAAAACTCATCGAGTATCTTCAGGATAATCTTGGAGTTTAGGCCGCATCCTTCGCTTTTGCCGTTGTCGTCGACGCCCCTTGGGGTTGAGGAGAAGACAAAATTTGATGTAGTAATCGATGATGTTCCAAGTAATGCTAAAAATGTGACTATGAAGGCTGTTAGGGCTTTAACAAGTTTGGCTTTGAAAGAAGCTAAGGAATTGATTGAAGGGTTGCCAAAGAAATTTAAAGAGAGTGTTTCCAATGAAGACGATCACTACTACAGTCATCCAGGCTCCCGGTAACATTGCTTACGAATTTATGATACTACTTCTTACAATCACAAATCAAATTACTGTTACCCCTTCAACTCAATTGAAAACACTGAACCTGTTATGGAATTTGCATTCGCTATCAAAACTTCATCTAGGTCTGTTTATAATAGAATTGAGGATCAAAATGGGTTGGGTGGGTTTTTTAATAAATTCTGGTGGATTTTGGGTTGACGTTTTTAGATTGCGGCATGTGTCTCGCTGCTAGTAGAAGGGTTATATACCTCCCAAAATTTGGACATTAAGGATATCAGTGTCTTAAAAGTAAAATAAAGCGTATTTACATACCATTTACGATAGTTTGAGAGTATATTTGTGACTTTTTCCTTTTCCTTTTAATATTAGTTTTCAGATGTAGGCCAATTTGCCAAATCATATAATAATATTATGTTTCTATAATATAATTTGTCATCTAATTTATTACCCACATGATTTGTAATTATAAGCTTCTGCCACATTTCAGATGTGCAATTATAAACTGAACATCAGAATATCACTGATAATGAAGACTTCTTCCCATGGATCAATAAGAAAGTCAAAAAATTACTTGTAAGCTCATTTTCAAGATCTTTTCTCATAGACTGAATCCTCTCTTGGATAAAATCTCGGAAAATAGGAGTGATTTCATTAAAAGAAAGTTTATCACTGAAAATGTTTTATTTACTCAAGGTATCAAACAATACAACGAAGGTGGAAATATGATTATAATTAAGTCTTGACATAGATAATATATATAATATAATGTCTATTTGCTCAAAGTATTAAGTTATTTCTAACTTTGTCAAACACTCTCAAAAGCAAAAAATGACTTAAAATATGTTTTAGTTGGACGTGTACAAGGGTTTTGGCTCATTAATGTCAAAGCCCAGGTAAGTCTGCTAAAAGTTTTGTTAATACTTGAAATATCGATAAATTATTTGTTGTACTTGTGCCTAACAATCTTCTTCAAATAATCACAACGAAGTTCCTCTATTCTATTTTACTAATACAACACCACCCAACTATTTGTCGAGTAATTGGTGAAACAAAAAAGGGTTTTAAATGTGTGTAGTGCATGCGCCAATAGTACGATAAGAAGTCTATATAAAAATGTCACTTATATATAGACTCTGATGAGAACGGAATTACAGATTATTAGTTAGCACCAAGTTAGCTAGAATTATAGTTCAAAAAGTAAGTTAGAATTAGTCAGTTAAATTTGTTAGTGTGTCAGAGTCAAGTTGGCTAGCTGATTGATCAGTGTATATATATACACAACACATTGTAATGATTACTCAATTCTTACATTCAACAATACATTTTTGTTTTCTCTCTGAATGATCCTAATGTGAGCTCAAACCTTCATTAATGGAGGAAAACTACTGCTTTCTCAACTTATGTTGTTAGTTTCATCATGGTATCAGAGCCTAGGGGATGACTCCGGATTTTCGTATCTACATTACTTCGTGAGTATTGCATCGATCATTCAAATTCATTTCTCAGCTAGGGTTCGTCTATGAGATTTAGGGATTTGTGATTTCATTCTTCTGTTATCATTTTTCTTCAGTTCTCTGGTCAATCTTGTTAATTGTTCCTTCGCTTAAATTTGCATTTCCCAAATTACGACATCTTCTTCACAATTTTACGCCTCGTTTCTCGTCTGTTCTCAAACATCTCTTCTCAATCATACTCCAAATTCCTTCTGATTTGTGAGATAGTTTGCAATATGTCAACAATTCTAAAGAGATATGGGAAGAATTGGAGGATAGGTATGACCATATTAATAGTTGTAAACTATATCAACTACAAAAGGAGATAAATGACCTAGTACAAGGCACTTTGGATGCCACTGGTTACTACACAAAAATGAAAAACCTGTGGGAGGAAATGAACACTTTTGATGCTAATTCTCATTGTACTTGTGTGTGTATTTGTGGTGGAAAGACCAAAATGCACAAGGCTGAACAAGATAGGAAACTCTTACACTTCCTGGTGGGGTTAAATTAAATGTACACTGCCATACGAGGCAACATCCTCATGATGACCACACTACCCGGCATGGCACAAACTTCTACCATATTGTTACAAAAGAAAGACAAAGGAAAGTTAAGCCTCACAATCAAACAACCTTAGAATCTACCTCACCAAATACCTCTGTCTCACCTCACACTGGTACAAGATTCAAAGGTTTCATAACAAACTACAACTCATCTAGAGAGGGTGCAAGCAGTTCCAAGAACTCCAACAACAACATTGTCTTTAAAGGCAATGTTAGCACCTGCAACAAGTCAATCTTGTTTTGAGATTTCTACAAACAAGCTAGACACACCAAGGATAGATGCTAAAAACTTTATGGTTATCCAAACAACTCTAGACCTTCCAAGGGAAGTAGCTCAGGTTCTGCAACAAATGTGTGCACTTCTTAGGAGTATATGAACCAGAGTGAGGAAGTTCCTCAGCTAAAAAGGCCAATGCCATTGAGCCTGTCCAATGGCTAATATGAGCAGATGGTCAACCTTCAAGGAACTCTACAAGTTGGAAATGGAACTAATGGCTCAGGGAAATTCTGAGTGGAGTTTTGAACCTAGCAGTTATACTTGTTTTCTATTCTTTAATTTATGAGATAAGTGATCTATAATGTAAATGTGTTAGACTAATTACTGGTTCTTGGATCATAAACTCCAGATCATCAAACCACATCACATGACTTACACTAAAAATACCCTCAAAATATTAGAACACTACCATACCCTTCCTTTATCACCTTACCAAATGGATACAAGGTTAAAGCAATTGAAATTTGTGTTGTTTTTTTAAATTCAACATTGACTCTATACAAAGTATTGTCCATACCTAGTTTCAAGTTCAATTTGAGATTAGTTTATTATTTGCCATTCAACTTAAAGGTATAGTTAGTTGTAATATCTCTTGTTGCTTAGTACAAGACATTTCTCTAAAAAGTCCTCTGGCACTTGGTAGGGCCAGGAATGGCCTGTACTGTCCAAAATGCAACAATTGTTGCCCCACCTTCTGGTGGTAACAATTTCTCTCATGTCACTTGTTCTTCTAATTGTTCTTCTCATTGTTAGCATGTTCGTTATTTAGTACACTGTGAGAGTCTTAGTTGGAAGTGAATGTTAAGCTTCACCATCATCCAATGTAAAATACTCCCACACATTTAATAAAGAATCGTTATCTGTTGATTCTCCTTCATGTTTTGTTTCTATTCTTCTTCTTTTAATATTAATTTTGTTCACAATCATGATCATGATATTGAATTTTTTGGCATGCTAGATAAGGACATGTACCATTTGTAAAAATGAAGAGTATTTCTACCATACCTATAAATATTTTCAACAAACAATCTTTTACTTGTGCCATATGCCCTATGGATAGATAAATCAGAATGCCTTTCCCACAGTACCACAACTTACAAAGTATTTGAACCGCTTCACATTGACCTATGAATATTATACCGCATACCCACTCATGATGGTTATCATTAATTCTTAACCATGGTAGATGATCACGGGAGATCAACTTGGACACAACTGCTCAGATGCAAGAGTAGTGCACTGCAAATTGTAAAATCCTTCACATCTCTCATAGAAAACCAATTTCAAACCAAACTGAAAACTACAGTATGGAGTTCACAAGTGCTAAGGCAACTTGTTTTTTTCAAGAAAAAAACTTAATACACCAAAGATCATACCCTTACACACCTCAACAAAATGGTGTGATAGAAAAGAAACACAAACATCTTCTTGAAACAACAATCGCACCACTGTTCCAATCAAAACTGCTTATGAGATATTGGGAAAAGTGTGTCCTGACCGTTACCTACCTCATTAACAGATTACCTACAAAACTATTACAAAACAAATCTCCATATGAACTACTGTATGAAAAAAGGCCAACATACTCCCACCTTAGAAGTTTTGGATGCATTTATTTTTCCAATGATCTTGAAAACTCGCAAAGATAAATTTGAATCAAGGGAAACACTACACATTTTTGTTGGATACCCTTTCAATACAAAATGTTACATGGTCCTAGATTTAGCTATCAAAAGGATTCATGTGTCCAGAGATGTTATTTTCAATGAAACCATTGTTTCCTGTTCTTGCTCCTAATGATTTTAGTTTCAGTTCTGTTTTAAAATCTTTTGTACATCATCCTAATAATTTTTTTTATATGCATGGTACAACAAATATTTTTTTGTTAATTATGAATTGTTGAATTCTCTCACATCCCTTTAAGTTACTAATAATCATGTGACCATTAATGCTAATGAGCCTATGTTGGGTACATGTACACAACCTATACTTGCATCACCCTATGCTTGATAGTTTTGTTTTTAGTGATGTTACATAAGAAGCTAGAAGGAAGGTCCATTCATACCCCTAACTACCTGAAAGAATACTACTACTACACCTGGCCTAACATGCACCTTTCCATATCTACAACTAACACCTCAGATCCACATGATTCTCTCACCTCATTCATGTCCAATCATGACCATGTATGTGTAGCGACCCTAAAATGAAATAGGAAGAAATAGAGCCTCAAATGTGTTTTTGAAGTTTGGTATGTTGTTTGAGGGCTAAAACATGTAAAAGTGATTTTCTCGCTTAGAACATCATGTTTAGGGGTTAAACATCCGGGTAAGACTCCTTAAGGACCACTCGAGGGGTCCTTGAGGAGGACCCCAACATCTGCCAAAAAGCTGTCAAAACAGCTTGGTCCACGAGACCCAACGACGGCTCGTAGATCAGTCTACGGCTCGTGAGTCAGGGGCGTGGATCAGGCCTGCAAGAGGGGAGCCTCTGAACCGAACGACGGAGCAGCAGCACGAGGCGTCAACCCACCCACGGTCCGTGGATGGGGAGCCGTCGATGGTACCTGCATTGCTGTAAAAAAGTTGGCCTAGGTAAGTTAGGGTCAAATTTAAATGGTCATATCTCATAGCTCAAAACGAATTAGGTGGGCCTCTACCTATCCACTGAAAGGTCTCTGAGTCCTCTTTCCAACACCACCGAGTTTGCCTTATTCCGATCTCGGAGTAAAAAGTTATGGACGAAATAGTGAAGCTGTCTGTCCCAGGTCCGATCGACGGACCCAAACTACGGATGGTAGATCAAACGACGGTCCGTAGATTGGGGTCCGTAGATGCTGCCAGTTTTTGACATTTTAATTTTAAGTTGGGGCCTTAGGAATTAATTAGTTTGTAATTAAGAGCTTAGGGGGGTCGGTTAGGAGTTAATTAAATGACTTATATGGGTTCATTTAGACCCTAAATCAATAGAATTTCCCTCACTTCTCAAATATTTCTCTCTAACTCAAGAAGAAGAAGGAGTGGGAGCTAGGGTATTGGATTCAAGGCCTTCTTCATCAAATTTCTTGGGAGATCATAGCAAAGGTATGGTGATCCTTCATCTAGGG
>JAJOOS010020220.1:0-21959 GCA_029582725.1 Solanum chiquidenum | reverse complement strand
GACAAGTTAGGAAGTTAAGAAATAAAGAAGTAGCTTCTGTAAAAGTATTATGGAGGAACCAACAAGTAGAAGAAGTTACATGGGAAGCGGAAGAAGCAATGAAATTGAAGTATCCTCATCTCTTTCAGATCGATGAGAAGGACGAAGATGCGTAGTTGAGGCGTTGACAAGTAAGTATAAGTCTATATGTATTATGTGATTATTAGTAGTACTAACTTAGGCTTGAACCTGTTTGGGCTGGATAACCATGCTAACATTCGAGGACGAATGTTTTAAGGGGGGAAAGATGTAACAGTCCGTAATACGCATATGCTTGTTATATTCTTGTGATACTTGACATAGCCTTATAGTATAGGTGAGGGATCGTGATTCTTATATGATTAGTGTTGGTATAAATTAGCTCGGAAGGTGAAGTGATGCCTTGCACGTTTCAGCACGTGTACTGCAAGTTAAGTCCAACGGGAGTATTTAAAGAGACAATAAGGTGTTAATTGAGCTTAAAGTTGAAAGTCAAGTGCTAAGTTAAAGCGAAAGGGATTAATATTTAGAAAATGGAATAAGACAAGTGAGCTGCTTGCTTGACTTAACTAAGCTAGCAAGTGACAAATAGGTGCATCACCTACTTTGACTTATTGACCAGTCCAAAGGACCAAGTAGGTGCATCACCTACTTGAGCTATATTGATCTAGTTAAAAAGGCCAAGGGTTATAGATCAGATTTGGGCCTATGTTAATTGACTCACTTGAGGCCCAAACTAAGTTAAGTAAAAGGAAAAAATGAAATTTAAGTCCAGCAGCCAAATCTGTCAAGGCCCAATATTTAAGCCCAAGTGAAAGCAAGTAGGTGCATCACCTAGTTTGACATTTTGAGCTACTTGATATACATAAGAAGGTGCATCAACTACTAGACCAATAAATATATATTGGCTGATATTCTCACTCATTTTAATACACATTATTGAGGATTAACTCCAGCTCTTTCTCTCTCTTTTCTCTTAAGGATTAAACAACAGCCTTAAAGTTCTTCTAGGGTTCTCGAAGAAACTCTAATCTCTGCAAGACAAGGTAAGTGAAAACACTTATGGATTTAACTTAATTCTCCCATGGATGATTAGGAAAACATGTTATTCATGCTCAAGTATAGGTATAAAGGCATAATATTTCCAGAAGCTACTGCTCACTTCCTTGGTTATTAAGATACTTTTCTCTTCTTCTTTGGTTTAAGTGTGAAGGAAAGTTGAAGTTCTAGAGGAATTCAAGTTATAAGGAGAAGTTGCAGAAATTCAGGTAAGGTGACTGTTCCATTTTCTTCCTCCTTATGTATGAGTTTGAGTGAGGAATTATGGGTGTGCTGTCATAAAAAAACTCAAGGGGGTGGTTAGTTCAATAATTGGTTGTATGTTAAAGAATATTTGAGGTTGTTTAATGTGTATTATTGTTGGTGCAGTTTGGGTAAACTTGGAAAAGGATATATAATGTATGTATTGGGCAGAGAAGGAGGGTGTGGTGATACACATTGTGTTAAGGGCTGTATGGGCTCATTATCCATCAAAGTTAGCTACTGTTGTGATAGCTGCTAATTTAAATTTATCACGACTTACAGATTAACACCTAAAAGGGGAGGCTGAATCGTAATAGTTATATTGGTTAGAGAATAATGTATGTAAGGCTATTCGATTAAATATTCTTCGGCATGAAACTGATACTTGAGATTAATATCAATAAGTGAATTTCCTAAGTTCTATTCCTAGTAAAGGAAACATAGTGGCAGCGTATGATCCCCCTCTCCTTAGTGTATAAAATTACTTCATTATATGTTCAGTACTCTATACTTGTGTAATTATCCTCCTATATGCTGATATAGAAATGGTATTTGCAAAAGAAAGTTTGGTGAATCCTCCTCTTAGTCAGTTGAAGTCAATTGTGTCATTTAAGCTCACAAGTAATGCATTGATGTCAGATAGCTCCTTATGTCATTGTTACTGCCTTGAAGTATTACTTTCATGTCTTCTACTACTGGTCCGTAGTTCCAAATATAAAAAATAATTATGACCACCAAAACATCAATCTCAAAGATTAAAGAATCTAAGTAAAGCAATCTTTATAATTAAGGGTGGCAGCTCAGGGGCGAAAGCCTAGCATGGGCCGATCCCAATTTGTGTAATTATGAGGACTGCATCCCAGGGGTTAAGATGCCTAGCATGGGTCATCCTCTTCTACCACTGATCAGCTGGTCATTCGTGTCACATGCCTTATAAAGATCATAACACACAGAAAGGTAAAGACAAGAATGTAGCATACATGATCCCACAAGAATTAACAAAGGTGGTCTTCTGTTCTGATTTATGCACACATGTATTAATACTTTATTTCATTTGAACTCATATTTTATATATGTTATTGCCTTACATATTCAGTACATTTTCTCGTACTGACGTCCCTCGCGGGGGACGCTGCATTTCATGCTGCAGGCACAAGTACTTCAGCTGTAGACATCCTCGGTAGGAGCACACGACACTCAGCTACTTTTGGTGAGCTCCAGATTGAGTCGGAGCTTTACTGTGTCCTAGGTATATTCATTTTGGTATCATATCGTAGTTAAGAGTAAGGCGGGGTCTGTCCCGACCTACTCTAAGGTTTGTTTATCCTTTATAAGCTTTGTAGACTTATGTATATGGTTCAGTTGTGGCCTTAACGGTCAAGTCTTGTATATAGGTTTTGGATCTACTTATGTTGGTTTGTATCGTTGCATCTTATGTGAACTTGTCACAAGGTTGTCATAGTTATATGCATAGTAAGCACAGGTTACATGTTGGTTCTCTCGGGCCTTTAGGGCATCGGGTGCTTGTCCGTCTTAATGAGATTTGAGGCATGACAGAAAGAGTCGTTCAATTTCCTGATGGGTCTATCGAACTCAAATTTCTTGAAAAAATTCTATTAGGAGATCTTCCTCGTATCGAAGGTCATCCTGGTCTGGTCCTTTTACTTCGTGTCCCTCTAGACCCTTTCCCAGGCCACCTTTTTCTTCAAAAACCCCGGAAGCAGAAGATGAAGCCATTTCTGTTGTTGACAATAGCAAAGGTAAAGTCACATGAGTAGACTTTTTAGGAGACATTCCTAAAGTTTTTTATCAGGATCTCCCTAGCAGTCCCTCAGCTAGTGGCATGGAACCACCAGAAGAACAACCTGCATGGCTTGGAATGCTTGAGACAGGTAAAGTCTTGAAGCCTGATCCAGACGTTTTGCATGAACAATGGACTCATCCAGATAATCAGGTAAAAAGGAATTGGTATGTTGCTACCTTTTCCCTTCCCCAAAGAGAATCCTTTAGAGATTTGTGGATGAATGATATGAGAATAATCGGTTGTGAAATCGACTTCTTTAAATGGTTTGAAATGACAGGTAGGATTGAAAATTTAATTGAGTTATTACAAGTTATCATTAACAAATGGTATACTACTTCCAATAAGGTTGTTGAATCTATTACTCCTCCACTTGAAGGAATTAACATCCCTGTTGCAGGTACGGTAATCAAAGCTTCTCCTTTCAAAGAGAAAAGTGATAAGACTAATGCTTTACTCACTGTTGCAGACATTGACCGAGTAGTAGAACAAAACAACTACTCAAACCAAATTCTTCATGTCATCTCTAGACAAATAGAAGATACAAAACCTACCATTAGTAGAAGACCAACTCCGACTTTTACCTATTCCAACCATAATATCGAACCCAACCCGGGATTCAAACTTCCCGAATTTTCCAAAGAAAAATTTCCTAAATTATCTGACACCTTTGAAGTCACCGGAAATGTCATTGATAAAATCAATGAGCAACTTAACAATTTCAAGGTTTCCACAAAAGAGGAAAAAACCCCAAAAAAGGTTTCTACCCTTCAGGAGAAATCTATCCTACTTCAAAAGCTATCCAATGGTCATTTTCATAACATGAAAAATTACCATAGCAAACCCTCTTTCCCAGATTTACAGTATGAAGAAAATGCATTCTTATCCACTTCTTCTCATGAAGGAAGAAGCATTACTAAATGGAATACTGATGGCCTTGCAAAGCATCAGATTTACAATAAGCTCCATAAAATGGGAGTAGCCATCACTGCATATAAAATGCGAGGATATGCAAATAAGAAAGTTGTTGCAATGATTGCTGCAGGTTTCACCGGAATGTTAAAACATTGGTGGAACAACTATTGCAATGATGAGACCAAGCATCTCATCATTAATGCCACAGCAACAGAGACAGTTGTTAAAACTGAAAGAGGCACTCAATCTTCTTCTCAAGTTAGTAGGAAATATGCATGTGCTACTCTCCTATATCATATTACTAAGCATTTCATTGGCAAACCAAAGCTATTCCAGGATAGGAGTCTTCAAATCCTGAACAATCTCATCTGTTCAAATCTAGACGGTTTTATTCATTATAAACATGCATTCCTCACCATAGTCATGCTTCATTCAGACTGTCATTTGGATTTCTTAATGGAACGCTTTATTAGTGGTTTACCTCCCCTCTGACAAAGTAGGAACAAAGATTTAGGATCACAATGATGGATGTATTCCTTATAGCAATATGACATATGGTGATTTGGTAAGCACCATCAATATTGTAGGACTTGAACTCTACACAGATATCAATCTTAAGCATCAGCTTAAGAAGAAACAATCATGTTATAAGAGAGAAGTTGGAAGTTTTTGTCGGGACTTCAGCTTTATCACTCCCCCTGATAAGGTGAAAAAGGACAAAAAAGAAAAAAAATATCATCGGAAGAAATCTCGAAGAAGAGATGATTCTACCCGACCTAGGAGAAAGAAATCCAGGTCCGAGAGGCCGAGAAATGCCAAAATAGATGTTTGTTGGACATGTGGCAAGACTGGCCATAAAGCTAATGAATGTCGATCTAAAACCAATAAGAAGAAGATCAATTTTATTAACATTGCTGAAGAAACCAAGGGTAAACTCCTTGCTATTCTTGATGAACCCTTTTCTGAATCTTCAGGTACATCTGATGAATACAGTGATGATAAGGACTTGATTTAGAGTATGAATCAGATGTCAGCCAATCAGGAAAAGATTGTACCTGTACTGAATCATTTTGTTCCTCCCACAGTACTCCTCTAAATATCCGAGTATTTTCAGATCATTCGATAGAAGCTCTTTTTGATGTTATTCAGCACATAGCTGATGATGAGGCTAGGAATTGTTTCCTCCTAGAACTCAAAAATATAATTCTCAATACTGACAAACCTAAATCCCGTCTGATTGTTGAACCATTTAGCATGAAATAAATCATGAGTCGCTCAGATAACCATTTTGAACCCTGCATATCAGATCTTTGTCACGAAGTATTAAATCTCAATTAGAGATATCAAATCTCGACTAGGAAAAGTCGAAATGAATGTTCTTACAGAATAGGTCCTCAAGAAGGCCACTCTACAGGAACCAGATTCAGACTATGAATCTACATGGGATAATGAAGTTGACTAGATCAACAAAGATCACTTGGTTGAACCAATAGTCACTAATACCGGTAATAACCCTTCTACCTCGCTAGCTCTAGGAGTAATGGTAAACTCTTCAATTAGACCTCAGAGTCATCATATTCCTATTAAGATTGTAGTTAATAAACATTTTGTGATTAACAAAATTGCTTTGCTTTAAAGTGGTGCAGATCGTAACTGCATTGTAAAAGGTATAGTTCCTACTAAGTATTTGCAAAAAAGTACTTCAAAATTATACTCCGCGAGACCTTTTGAAAAGGACTTTCAAATCCAATGTTTATAGCAAGTTTGATATGAAATCGATTTTTTGGCAAATTCAGATTTTAGAAAAAGGATAAATATAAAACTGCTTTCAACGTCAGTATGAATGGAATGTAATGCCCTTTGGCCTCAAGAATGCCCCTTCGAAATTCCAAAATATAATGAATTCCATTTTTAATAATTATTCTTATATGTGTATCTCTACATAGATGATGTGTTAATTTTCTCCGAGAACATTGATTCTCATTTTAAACACCTTGACACTTTCTTTCAAATTGTTAAGAACAATGGTTTGGTTGTTAGTGCTAAAAAGATGGTAATCTTTCAAACCACCATCAGGTTTTTAGGTCATGATCTCTACCAAGGTACTTATAAACCTATTTGCAGGGCCATTGAGTTCTCTTCTAAATTCCCTAACAAAATTCCAGACAAAACCCAACTTCAGATGTTTTTAGGAAGTTTAAATTATGTTTTTGATTTTATTCCAAAGGTCAGACATATTTGCGAGCCTTTGTATAAAAGACTTAGAAAAAACCCATTTCCTTGGAGTTCTGAACAAACCCAGGCTGTCATTCTTGTCAAAGCTTTAGTAAAAAATATTCCATGTCTAGGAATCCCCAACCCTGATGCATTTATGATTGTTGAGACTGATGCGTCTGATGCAGGTTATGGAGGAATCCTGAAACAAAAGATAGATCCTGAATCTAAAGAGCAAGTTGTTCGTTTTATAGATCCAGAATCTGGAATTCCGCACAAAATTATTATTCTACTGTTAAAAAAGATGTTTTGTCTATAGTGCTATGTATCACTAAATTTCAAGATGATCTTATTAATAAAGAATTTTATCTCAGGGTAGATAGTAAATCTGCTAAAGAAATTTTACAAAAAGTTGTAAAGAACCTTGTTTCGAAACAAATCTTTGCTAGATGGAAAGCTCTACTATCTAGCTTTGATTTTGAAATAAATTTTATTAAAGGAGAAAATAATTCTTACTCAGACTTTTTGACAAGAGAATTTTTACAGGGAAACAATGAGGCCCAGCATGAGGCCCTTGAAGCCTGAAACATTCCAGAAGAACCAACAAATGGCTAGACCATTTGATATTCCAACAACAGGGTTATTGCATCTCAGACCAATTGTTCCTTAAAGGGCAAATATTATTATTGACAAAGGATTCCAGAGCAGGTACAATGCTTTGGCTGATTACCTAAAGTTTGAGGCAAAACCTCTTACCAAATTAATAAACCAAAAGATTGAACAAGGATCAACTTCCTCTTCAGTCCAAACCATAGAGAGTTACACAATGAAGGCCCCGGAGACCTTTGCACAGGCAGTAAAACCATTAACAGGAAATAAACCTGATGCAATTCCAACAAAAGAAGAGTTTGAATTCTTAACAAAGCACACTTTACCAATTATGGCTATTGATAAACAATACGAAGGAGCTCCTATTGCTAGTCTAATCATGCCAGTTTATCTCAACAACAATTTTGTGGATACAAATAATCCACTTAAAACACAAAGGTATTTTGAAGCTATTTTGGTAGACATAGAGTCTATTATTATTGAGCATACAATGAGTGACAAGGATCCAAAATATATCAGCTATTCTAGATTCACAATCAAGAGGGTCTTATCTCCATCAGAATGGTATGCAGATCACCTCCTCGCCCCTATTGCACTAACAATGCCTCATAAGCCTCAAACTTATAATTGGCATGATTATAAAAATGCATGGTTCAATTTTATGTACGTCAGACCAGGTAATACTTGGTTCATCAAATATTGTCCAAACATGGCCAAATCAATAATTCCCAGATGGTTCTACGAATGGTGGAACTATTTTGGAGGAAATAAGAATATTCTCCCCCAACAGTTTCTCAGCAGGTTTGATGAATTTCAAACCAAAGAAGAAATCTCCACACTACCAAAGCACATTAAAATGTGCATATATTTTATAAAGAAAGAATTTCTTATATATTATCTTGGAATTTTTCCAAGACGAACTCATACAGAATTAATTATCTTTCCAAAGAGATTAAAATTCGAGGACGGGTCCCCAAAGTAATATCCAAATCACCAGTCAAAGTATTGCCTAGAGAAACCACTGTATCACCATCAAAGAATGTATTGAAAGAGAGATTAAAGAAAGCTCTGGAAAAAATAGACGATGATCAATCCAGCGAAGAAGACATTATGCTTCTCTTAGAAGAGATCACATCTGAAAATGACAATGGAGACATGCTAGACCCTTGTGGAATAGCTACAACTTATCTTGACTCCTATTAAGAACAGGAGAATGACCTTTGAGAAGAGTGGAAGTTCAAAGAACCGGAATTACTTTTCCCAAGAGACAACATACTGTTCCTAAAAGGAACCTTGAAAAAAAGTCTCCTATCATAAGAAGACAACTCACTTACCTTCTTTTAAATAGAAGATCACTGTTTCATCCACTTTAGCAAAAGCAACCACTACATTATCTTTTGTCAGCTATATCATAATCGTCCACCTGTATGCCTAAGATATGAAGGCGCCCCTTATCTTCCTCTATATAAAAGGACTTTCATTTATGTTGAAGGCAATAGAAATTCTACTCATAATCTTCTAAAAGCCTCCCTTGTATTATTTTCTATGTATCCTATGTTTGAAGTTGTGCAATAAAACGTCAATATTTTGTAATTTTTCTTTATATTAATTCTGAATTACTTAAGATCCTTTTAATCAGTGTCTTGGCACTCATCTTTCTACCTCTTCCAGCCTTAGTATCATCAGAAGCACGACTGGAGCGGGGGAACTTCCCATCATGATGGGAAGAAACAGGCGGCGGCATCTCATCACCAAATTGTGTATCCAATGCCGTATTATCAATTGGTGATGTAGGGGCTGACTCGGACTCTGTCTATGGTGGAGCTAGGAGAGTGTCAAGACCAGCTCAAAAACTAGGCAACTCCATCCAGAAAGAAGAGACATCAGTGGTGGGGGCTGGACGCTCTAAGACGCGCATCTCAAATATGTCAAGGCACTGCTGTACGGCCTGAACCTTACTATCCATCATCTGCTCCATCCGCTGCTCCACCCTAGTCATGGACTCCTCAATCGCTCTCTGCATCCACGACCTCACATGTTGAAGTAGTGTGTCCCTCTAAGCCTCCAGATTCTGAACACGGGCTAGAAGCGATGTCGCAAACCCTGAAGAATGAGTGGCTCTAGAGGCACTAAGGGCTTGACTGGTTGCCAGAGAATGGGAAGTTGAGGCAACCTCAGTAGGCGCTGGAATGGAAGGATCCTCACCTAGCCTCTGCTCCACTTCTTCTACCAAGTCTGCTCCCAATAGAGGCACCCCAACCTATGAATCTCTGCATGGTTCCGCCACATTGGCCTCATCTTGAATCAAACCTATATCCAGGGTCTTGGTCGCCTGGATCAACTTGTTGCAATGCAAAACCGACACTCCAGCATCCCTGCACAACTAAAAAATAAGGCATGGGAAGGGGTAAGTGGTGGTGGCCTTGAAGGCCCTCTCATGTATATCCGCAATAATCATGCGGACAAAATCGATATCGAACTCAGCTAATAGGGTTGCCACCATGACTGCGCGGTCCCAAGTAAGAACATTATCTGTCTGCATAAGAGACACCCTATTTCGCACCAATAGCCAGAAGAATTTGGCCACAAAAGTCAAAGTGGCCTTCTTGATACCTCCACTTGGGTTGCTGACCCACTCGGTGCGCTCTCCGTCTGTAGCAAGGTGATGGGCCAACCATTGCAATAAAGTCTCCCTCTGCTCTGTATTCCTATGGAATGCCCCGCTCTGAACAATGTCCCAGCGATAATTAAACTCGAACGTTTTTATTTCTAAAATGTGGATTGGGCCATAGAGGAACCTGCGGATAGTAGCCTCCGAGATATCAATGGAGAACCCACAAACTAGTGTAGTTATGAGTGGAGGCTGGGTGGCGGGCTTGGACCATCTGTCCATGGAACATCGAAGGGTGGCGAAATAGGAAGCATAGAACTCCCTCACGATCTCCTTATTGTAGGTCCCTAGGCTACGAGCTATCCACTCGCACCTGTGTTTCTGGAAGAGTGCATGGATGTCAGGTATAGTATTAAGGCTGCTTATGAGAGCCCGGTGCTCCTTCGTAATCAATCGAGTTATCCTCTCTTTCTCATTAAATATCCTAGAGTCTCAGTATATCTGCCACTATCCACTCACACACCATCGGTTTGGCTCCTTAGAAACTACAGTAGGCTCGGTGTTTGGTGGCACGAGGTAGTCCTCCAATCTGAACTAGAGTCGGATGCAGAGTCGGAAGCAGAGGCGGACTTAGAGCCGAAGGCAGAACAAGTGGGTGAACCTATGGTGCATCCTCCTTATTAGACTAGGACGCAGTGACCACATCGGGAATCACCTACCGGGCTTGATTCCAGGTAGTACGAGGTGTAGTTGGGGATGTCCTCATAGTAGGTGGGACATAGGCGGGATCCTTCTCTGCATCAATATCTTCATCAGTTAGCCGCAATGTTGGTGCCATAGACTTTGGCTTGCCCTTTGGTACGTACGTCGAAGCTTTTTTTGGAGCCATGTTACTTGTGGAGGGTTAGTTAGTACCAAAATAGAACAATGACACACTCAAAAAATTGTTAAATCAAAGAACGAACCAAAACAAAAAAACATAAAACAATTATGACAGTAGCTTCAGTGGCCACCTACGGTCCGTAGGTTGACCTACGATCTGTGGGTCCCCTCCGTAGGTCAGAGGTCCCAAAAGGTTGGGCTCTAATGGGAACCACGGATGTGCAAAATGGTCTGTAGGTTGACCTATGGACCGTAGTACACCTCTGTGGTTCCACACTTAGTTGATTCTCCATGTGCAACAGACCCACAGACCTGATCTACGGTCTGTAGGTTGACCTACGGTCCATGGACGGGGTCTCGTGGGTCAGGTATGTGCCAAGCATCAGATATGCCTCATTTTTAGACCATTTTTCAACAATTCAAACAATCAACCTAAGTCTAATCATGCATTTCAACATAATTTATGATAGTTTTGTCATCCCTATGGTTCTGTTTACATCATTATTTAACTTTTGTAGCATTAAAAACTAGGAACCCTAAGTCAAAACTACCATTCAGACCATTTGCTTTGAGGTATTTAATTTAAAAGACAACACAATAACATTTTATCATCCCAGGGGTGTTTCTCACTATAGTTTATCATGCAATTTCATACAAAAACAACCTAAGGTCAAGACCCACTTCGTGACTTAATATATTAAATAATGAATACCGAAATTCAGAGTTAAAGGTGAAGTCATTTACCTTACAAATATTTGGAAGTGCTTGATTGTGCGATGCAATAAACTCCTTAGACTTGGTGACGCCGAACCCGGACCTTGAACCCTTTTTGTGAAGGGAGAATGGGAGTGATCAGTTTAGGGAGAGAGAGGAATTGAAATTTTGGAGAGGAGATAGTATGTACAGGAGATGGGAGTGATTTGGGGGATACAATGAGGGAGTTTTGGGATTTTGAGGGGTTAGAAACGTTTGGGAGGGAATATGGGAAGTGGGGGATTAATTTAAAAATGAAGAGTTTTTATTAATAAGGGGTCCGGGTCGGATCGACAGAACCCTAGATCTTGACCCACGAAACACCATCTACGCACCGTGGGTCGACCTACAAACCGTGGGTGGGGTTCGTAGGTCACTAAATACTTAGAAAAAATTCGAGGACGTACCTGGGGTCTACGGACACCATTCACGGTTCGTGGATTGAACCACATACCGTCGATGGGGTCCGTAGAACTCTGCAACGGTCATTTTTTGCAGATTTGGCTTTTTATCCCTGTACATGTAGCAACCATTAGGCCTTTCTTTTTAGATTTTCTGGACACTTTCTAGAGACGGATCCTAAACTATATCTAGCCAACACTAAAACAAAAATAAAATACCAATCTAAAGAATTACATAAAATCAACTAAACAAAGAATACTCCTAACTCAGAAAGAAAAATTGATAGTTGGCTAGATTGTACATCTTGGGTTGCCTCCCAGGCAGCGCTTGATTTAACGTCGCAGCACGACACATGCCTCTTGATTACTCAGACTTTATCAAGATAGTAGGCCTCAAGCATATCTTGCACATTCTCCTCTTTTCCCATACAGACATTGATCCTTTGCCAGTTTACCTTGAACCTTGTTCCCTCATTGTTCTCGAGCTCGACCGCTCCATGTGGAAACACTTGAGTGACTATGAATGGCCCGGTCCACTTGGTATTGAGCATGCCAGGAAACAAGTGCAGCCTAGAGTTGAATAGAAGCACCAGATCACCCACAACAAATTTGCTCTTTTCAATCTATTGATCATGATACTTCTTCATCTTCTCCTTGTACAAGGTTGAATTTTCATAAGCTCTTAGGCGAAACTCATCAAGCTCATTCAAGTCAATTACTCTCTGATTCGATGCGGTGCCCCAATCTAAATTAAACTTCTTTAGCGCCTACATAGACTTATGCTCTAGCTTTACTGGCAAATGGAAATACATCCCATATACAAATTGATATGGGGACATAGCTATGTGAGTCTTGAATGTGGTGCGATAGGCCTATAGAGTATCATCAAGCCTCCTAGACCAATTGGTTATATTAGCATTCACAGTCTTAGCAAGGATTTTCTTGATTTCTCTGTTGGAACTTCAACTTTCCCACTAGACTGCAGATGGTAAGGAGTGGCAACTTTGTGGTGGACATCATATTTCTCAAGCAGCGCCTTGAATAACTTATTACAGAAGTGGGAACCTCCATCGCTGATAATCGCCCTAGGTGTACCAAATCTCAAGAATATATTCTTTTTCAGGAATGCGGTGACACTTTTACCTTCATTATTAGAAAGCGCAATTGATTCCACCCACTTTGACACATAATCAACCGCAACAAGAATATACTTCATTCTATGTGAGCTCACAAATGGACCCATAGAGTCACTGCCCCATACATCAAATAACTCAATCACAAATATCGGATTCGTAGAAAGCTCTTGCCTATTTGAAATTCCTCCTTCTCTTTGGCAACGGTCACAAGACTTGGTGAAATCATGAGCATCTTGGTGGATGGTAGGCCAGTAATACCTACACTGCAAGATTTTATGTGATGTTTGAATACCACTATGATGCCCATCAACATGTGATAAATGACACGCCTCTAGTATACTCAACATCTCAATCTCGGGCACACAACGACGAATAATTCCATCAGAACAAATACGAAACAAAAAAGGCTCATCCCAAAAAAACTTATTCACATCATGCATAAACTTCTTCCTTTGCTGAAAAGATAAATCTGATGGAACCAGATCACTTGCCAATTAGTTAGCAAAGTCTGCGAATCAAGGAATAAGATCTGAGAAGCAACCAATACATGTTCGTCTGGAAAAGAATCATCAATTTCAGCCCCATCTCCTAGCTTGAGCATAGCATCTTCCTCTAATCTGGACAAGTGATCGGCAACCTGATTTTATGTCCCCTTTCTATCTTTCACCTCAAAATCAAACTCTTGCACCAACAACACCCATCTGATCAAACTCGATTTTACCTGCTTCTTAGCCATCAAATACCTCAAAGCAAAATGGTGAGTATGCACTATGACCTTAGTACCAAGCAAGTAGCATCAAAATTTCTCGAATGAGAAAACCACAGCAATGAGTTCCTTTTCAGTCATTGTATAGTTCTTTTGAGCCACATTTAGAACTTTGCTGGCATAAAAGATAGGATGAATAATCTTCTCTCACATCTGTCCCAAAACTACACCAAGCGTGTAGCGACCCTTTTTAAAGAGACATCACTTATACTTGCGACACTAAAAAGCTATTAACGAGGGCATACTGATTATAATCTAGTAGAGGGATTAGATGCATAATGAACTCCGAAAAGTAATTTAAGAAAATAACTGACGAGCTTTTCATGTATATATATATTATTCTCACACTCAAGGATTAAATAACAAGAATATTACAAGCTTCCGAGTACCGAAATCAGCCACACTCATGCTTCACACAAACATTTGAAAGTAATAGTAGATTTAGGATATTAAAAGACTTGGGTTTACACACCCCAAAAAGAACAAAACATATAGCCATATTTATATTACAACTCATGGTGACATGATCAAATCAACCCTCAAAATCCCATGTAAATATACAACACATAGAATATGTACAAGTCCCAAGGTTTATACAAAATATAGATGCATATTTGCAAATGTGATCTTCCTTAAGGCTCTCAAAACATCCATCTCCAATGGCCAGCTTCAAGCATCATCTCGAATAGACCCTATGATAGAAACAACTATCTCTAAGCATATAGCTTAGTGGTGTAAAAACTATAGGTTTGGAACCCTCAAATTCAACAAGTTATCATTCTCAAGTCAAGGGAAACATAATTGAACATAATAAATAAATCAAGTAAACAATATATAAAGAGTATCAAGTTTTATATTTAAAGATCCAAATGTCAAGAACGCTCATAGGACAGTTTTCCAAGAGATAAAACAGCAAGGCTCGCCCAATATATAAAGAGTATCAAATTTTATATTTAAAGATCCAAATATCAAGACTCTCATAGCACAATTTTCCAAGAGATTCAACAACAAGGCTCGCCCAATATATACATCACATCGTCACACCCAGCACAAGCAGGTATCAAGAAGGGTCAAAACCCAATAATCAGGAGAACCAAGAACCATATTAAAAATGGATTTCTAGTTCGTACTTAAAATGGACAACTTTCATTCTAAAGACGGACTAAAAATCCAGAGTCAAGATAGTAAATGATCCGAATCAAGAGGCATGCCAAGAATGACAAAGTCACAGCCACAAGAAGGACAAGGTCCCAACAATAGTGCTAAGTGATCAAACAATCCGTACAAGTGGGCGAGTTACACAAGCGTCTTTAATGTATTAAAGAGTACCAATACGACAATGCAAAGTGACAAGAGGTAACCAAGGTACCAAAGTAAACTTTCAGATATACCAGCAGGTAAAACGAGTACAAGTATAAGTTTATACACAAACCTCAGTTCTTTAGCACAAAAACAGTCCAACACAACTTCACGAGTTCAAATCGTAGACCAACCAGCGTATCAAAGTCTTCAACTCGTACACGAGGATATACAACCTTAAAAATGAATTCAATAACTTATTTACTTTCTAGTAGCTCAATAATGATTGCGTAACACAGGTTTATCATCGCAAGTCAGCCTAGCCTGTACAAATACGACTATACTCCAAACACAGAAATTCTGCCCAATAAAAGCACTCCATGTCGCAACTTAGATTTGAAACAGAAAGCGGCCAGAATGGAATTTATATCCTTCATAAAAGATGTAGGTACATCTCTTAATCTTGCAAATAATCAAGAATCACCGCAAAATACGCTTTGTACAAAAAGCTATAATCAAAACACTAACAGTTGAACATACAAGATTTCAAATTCCAGAATCTGGACAGAACATGTCATATGTTACGTCCCTTATTTCGTAGTTATAAAAGCTAAATTAGAGTTTACCATAAACAAAAGAGTTGTAGGTATAGGAATCAGCTTTCCAAATCATATTTATTCACCGAAAAAAGAGTTATACAGAACGATAAATTCTAAAAGTACTAAACACAACTCAGCTAAAAAACTAGTTTTGATTACTCACCAAAAGGTAGGATGTCTCGACTTCCAGCAAGAACGACCAAGTTTTTCTCTTGTGATTTTGATGAACAACTGGTTAAAAAATGTTCTTAGGATCTTGGACTTCAGTTCCAAACGAAAATCACAAGAGGAGGTGTGATAATATAGTGTTAAGAGTGATGCTTAGTCACATATACAACGGTCACTAAAAGGTGCTGCCCCAAATTATTGTGTGCTGCCCAAAATGCATACATATACACCTATATGTATATAATTGACACCAACACTTTCAATTCATATGAAATTTTAATTAGAAAAATTACGTAAATACCCCCATACAATACCTTAAATTACGAGCACAATTTATTTTAAGCAAGGTTGCAAATATCACAAAATGTCAAGTTCCCAAAATAAGAGTAAAACATATTATAGTAATTAAGAAATGATGCATCGACATGCAAGAGTTGGTCTAGTATTTTAGGGGTGTTACAACTCTCTCCTCCTTAAAGAAATTTCGTCTCGAAATTACATTACACTAGTCCCGGAACAAGTGTGGATATAGGGTCTTCATGTCTTCTTCTCTTTCATAGGTAGCTTCTTTTTCAGAATGGTTCCTCCAAAGTACCTTTACTAAGGGGATTCTCTTGTTCCTAAGTTTCTTTACTTCTCGACCTTGAATTAGAATAGATTCTTCATTATACGTCAAGTCAGGATTAACCTCAATAGATTCAACTGGAAGAACATGAGATGGATCAGAATGATATCTTCTGAGCATAGAAGCATGGAAGACATTGTGGATCTTGTCTAACTCAAGTGGCAACGCCAATTTATATGCAACTGGTCCAACCCTTTCAAGTATCTCATAAGGTCCAATAAATCGAGGACTAAGTTTTCCTTTCTGGCCAAATCTCATAATCTTTTGCCATGGAGACACCTTTAAGAATACTTTATCTCCAACTTGATACTCAATATCACGCATTTTAAGATCAGCGTACGACTTTTGTCTATCCGAAGAAATCTTTAGATGATCTTTGATAATTTTTACCTTGTCCTCTGTTTATTGCACAATTTCAGGACCAATAAGCTTTCTTTCACCAATTTCACTCCAACAAAGAGGGGTCCGGCATTTTCTTCCGTATAAGGCTTCATAGGGAGGTATTCCAATACTCGATTGGTAGTTATTATTGTAACCAAATTCTATCAAAGCCAAGTGTTTGTCCCAACTACCTTCAAACTCCATAATCCAAGCTCGAAGCATATCCTCCAAAATTTGTATCACTCTTTCCGATTGGCCGTCAGTTTGAGGATGGAACGAAGTGCGAAACCTCAACTTAGTACCCAAAACTTCCTGCAAGCTACCCCAAAATCTAGATGTAAACCTTGGGTCCCGGTCTGATACAATAGACACAAGGATCTCATGTAGTCTTACAATCTCATTAATGTACAACTCGGCTAAACGCTCAAGTGAGTAATCCATCCTGATTACTAAGAAGTGAGCACTCTTGGTTAGCCTGTCCACAATCACCCATATTGCATCATGATTTCTCTGAGTGCAAGGAAGTCCTGAAACAAAGTCCGTAGTAATTCTCTTCCATTTCCATTCCGGTATCGACAAGGGTTGTAGTAAACCAACTGGGACTTGATGTTTTGCCTTTACTTGTTGACAAACCAAACATTTAGAGACGAACTTTGTAATGTCTCTCTTTATACCATTCCACCAATAATTTTCTTTGATGGTCTGGTACATCTTTGTACATCCAGGATGCATTGCATATGGTGAAGTATGTGCTTCATTCAATATTTCTCTCCTCAATTTGTCATCATAGGGGCACATAACATGTTTTGATAAAATAAGCCACCATCCTCCGTAAATGTAAAATCAAGTTTTTCCCCACTTTGAACTTCTCTGGTCAATTTTACAAGTTTCTCATCTAAATTAGAAATAGTTGAACCATTTGAATTAAGTGTAAAACAAACATTCACGACTCTTAACTCAAGGAACAAGGGTAAAGGACTCAAAGAAATGTTTGCGAAGGATTTCCGACTTAAGGCATCTACAACCACATTGGCTTTACCTGGATGATAATCAATCGTGCAGTCATAATCCTTGATGAGTTCAAGCCATATACGTTGTCGAAGGTTTATCTCCTTTTGATTACCCAAGTACTTTAAGCTCTTGTGATCAATGAAGATATGATATTTCTCTCCATATAAATAATGTCACCATATTTTTAAAGCAAACACTATAGCAGCAACTTCAAGATCATGAGTAGGATAATTCAATTCATGCGGTTTTAATTTCTGAGAGGCATAAGAAATTACCTTCCCTTCTTGCATTAAAACGCATCCGAGACCATAGTGAGAAATATCACTGCATACTACATACTCTTTCCCTTCAATTGGTAGAGTAAGTATAGGCGCTTGAGTCAACAAGGATTTGAGAGTTTCAAAGCTCTCTTGACATTTGTCATCCCAAATAAACTTTACTTCCTTCTGCAAGAGCTTAGTCAAAGGAGAGACAATAATGGAAAAGCCTTTCACAAATCTTCTGTAGTATCCTGCTAAGCCCAAGAAACTTCTTACCTCAGTCGGACTTTTGGGATGTCTCCATTCAACAACTACTTGTATTTTACTAGGATCCACCTTCACACCTTAAGTTGATACAACATGTCCCAGAAAAGATACTTCATCAAGCCAAAATTCACACTTGGAAAATTTAGCATAAAGTTCTTTCTCCTTCAAAATTTTCAAAATAATCTGGAGATGTTTATCATGGTCCTCACTACTTCTAGAAAATATTAAAATATCATCTATAAAAACAACCATAAACTGATCAAGCTAAGGCTTGAATACTCGATTCATTAGATCCATGAATACCGCAGGAGCATTTGTCAATCCGAATGGCATCACCAAAAATTCATAATGACCATATCGAGTTCTAAAAGCAGTTTTAGGAATATCTTTCTCTCTAACACGCAGTTGGCGATATCCAGACCTTAAATCAATTTTTGAGAATACTTTAGCACCTTTATTGGTCAAACAAATCATCAATTCTTGGTAGTTGATATCTATTCTTGATTGTTATTATGTTCAATTGTCTATAGTCAATACAAAGCCTAAGAGTGCCATCTTTCTTCTTTATGAATAAAACAGGGGCTCCCCAAGGAAAAACACTAGATCGAATAAAACCTTTCTCTAGTAGTTCTTGCAATTGAGGTTTTAATTCTCTTAACTCTGTTGGAGCCATTCTATAAAGGGTGATCGAAATAGGAGTAGATCCTGAAATAATCTCGATTGGAAATTCAACCTCTCTTTCTGGGGGCAATCCCGGAAGGTTTTCTCGAAATACTTCTGGAAAATCACATACAGAAGGTATGTCCTTGATACAAGGACTCTTCAACTGTGTATCAACTATGTCAGCAAGGTATGCCCCACAACCTTGACGCATCAACTTTCTTGCCAAGGCCGGAGAAATAAAATTGATGTCACTAATCTTTCACCTTGTACAATGATGTGTGAAAATGTAGGATCTTTAAAAGTCACATGCTTAGACCTACAATCTACCACCATATGATATTTATAAAGCCAATCCATCCCGGTAATAACATCAAAATCCTTGAAGGGGATTTCAATCAAATTAGCAGGGAAGACTAGGTTTTGAATCACGAAGGGACAATCTTGGTAAACTTGATTACACACAACTTGATAACCCAAAGGACTTTCAACCTGCACATCGTAATTAAGTCTCACAAATTTCACATTTTCAGAAGGAACAAGTGATGAACAAATATACGAATGTCTAGAACCAGGATCAAATAATGTAAACACATATAAGCCAAATAAGTGAAATTTACCGACAACCACGTCTTGTCCATCTTGATCATCCCTCTGCCTCATAGCATAAGCGTGTGCAGTAGCCCTTTGCCCACTAGCTTGATTAGCTCCACTTGTACCTGCTGCCTGGGTGTTTTTAGGTCTTGCACCTCTATTAGTTTGAGGAGGATTGATAGAAGGCTTATGAACTGAGCCTTTATTTCTCAACGATGGAGCATTATTAGGATTAGGACAATCCTTCACTTTTTGATCAAAGCTCCCACAATTGAAACATGCACCAGAAGCTCTCCTGCAAGTACCATAATGATTCTTTCCACATTGTGGACAAGTCGGAACGCGAGGCTTGCCTTCGCCATAATTTAGAGTGCTATCTGTAGAAAAATCTAATCTTTTTTGCCTTTGTTGAGGTGGCTTGTTATCACTACCAGCCTTAGAATTATCAAACCTTCCCCTTTTGGATGGCCCCCAAAATCTGGTCTAGGCTTTCAGAATCTATTTTCATTTCTACTAGCTTCTTCTTTATCAAGTCGTTCCCAAGTAAAAGCAGCAGACACTAACTTACAAAATTTCTCATGTTGCAGGATCGCCACATTCTTCCTAATGGAATCATTTAAACCGTCTTCAAACTTCCTGCACTTGTCTTTTTCCTCTTTAATAATACCACCAACATAGCGAGAGAGCCTTAGAAACTTCTATTAATATTCAGCAATAGACATGCCTCGTTGCCTTAGATTCAAAAAATCCCTTTTCTTTGCATCAGAATAAGCAGGTGGGACATACTTCATACGAAATTCCTTAAGAAAATCATCCCAAGTAAGAACAGGAGGTTTTACCTTGGTATTCACTTACCTACCAATCGTAAGCATCCTTTTGTAATAGTGAAATAGCATACTTAAATTTTGCAACATCTGAACACTCTAACTGCTTAAATAACCTCTACATTCGATCAAGCCATCGTTCAACATCAGTGGGATCAACAGTGCCTTCAAACTCCACTCCACCCATTTTCCTCATTTTCTCAAAGTTAATCCCGTGGGGATCATGCATCGATTCAAACATGTGGTGGAAGAATTCAACCTTTTGTTGAAAATGAGGATTCATGGTTTGAGTACCATGACTCGTGTGAGAATGTGGACCAGCTCTTACACCCTGATGGTTTCCCACTTCAGAACCACTAGTGTGGGGAACATACTGATTCAAGATATGTTCTCCAACCCCTTCCAGTGCATGAGGTTGGGAAACAAAGGCACCTGAACCTTCGCGAGCAGCTTGCTTAGGTCGGTTAGAAAAAGTGGCCATGACTTAATTCCTTCAAAAGGAAAGATCACATTGCATTAGGGATATGTACTTGATACATATGCACTCTACATGCGATAAAAACATTATAAACCATGTAATTGACCAAATAATACAAATAGAACCTTTTTCAAAAGTGAACAAGTATACAAGTAATTCAAATCAAAATTCCTAGAACCACAAACCTAGGCTCTGATACCAACACTTGTAGCGACCCTTTTTAAAGAGACATAACTTATACTTGTGGCAATCAAAAATGATTAACGAGGGATACTGATTATAATTTAGTAGAGGGATTAGATGAATAATGACCTCTAAAAAATAATTTAAGCAAATAACTGATGAGCTTTTCATGTATATATATTATTCTCACACTCAAGGATGAAATAACAAGAATATTACAAGCTTCCGTGTACCGAAATCAGCCACACTCATGCTTCACACAAACATTAGAAAGTAATAGTGGATTTAGGATATAACAAGACTTGGGTTTACACACCCCAAAAAGAACAAAACATATAGCCATATTTATATTACAACTCATGGTGACATGATCAAATCAGCCCTCAAAATCCCATGTAAATATACAACACATAGAATATGTACAAGTCCCAAGGTTTATACAAAATATAGATGTCTATATACAAATGTGATCTTCCTTAAGGCACTCAAAACTTCCATCTCCAATGGCCAGCTTCAAGCATCATCTCGAACAGCCTCTACGATAGAAACAAATATCGCTAAGCATATAGCTTAGTGGTGTAAAAACTATAGGTTTGGAACCCTTAAATTCAGCAAGTTATCATTCTCAAGTCAAGGGTAGCATAATTGAACATAATAAATAAATCAAGTAAACAATATATAAAGAATATCAAGTTTTATATTTAAAGATCCAAATGTCAAGAACGCTCATAGCACAGTTTTCCAAGAGATTCAACAACAAGGCTCGCCCAATATATACATCACGTCGTCACACCAAGCACAAGCAAGTATCAACAAGGGTAAAAACCCAATAATCAAGAGAACCAAGAACCATATTAAAAATGGCTTTCTAGTTCGTACTTAAAATGGACAACTTCCGTTCTTAAGATGGACTAAAAATCCAGAGTCAAGATGGTAAATGATCTGAATCAAGAGGCATGCCAAGAGTGACAAAGTCACAGCCACAAGAAGGACAAGGTCCCAACAAGAGTGCTAAGTGATCAAACAATCCGTACAAGTGGGCGAGTTACACAAGCGTCTTTAATGTATTAAAGAATACCAATACGACAATGCAAAGTGACAAGAGGTAACCAAGGTACCAAAGTAAACTTTCAGATATACCAGTAGGTAAAAAGAGTACAAGTATAAGTTTATACACAAACCTCAGTTCTTTAGCACAAAAA
>JAJOOS010020219.1:0-27386 GCA_029582725.1 Solanum chiquidenum | reverse complement strand
GTCCGTGAGTCGGGACTTAGCCGATTTTTCTGAGCTGGATCTGAGAGGGGCTGCAGTGGTGAACCACGAACCACCAGCACGGGCCGTGGTCTGACCTACGGTCCGTGGATGGTGACCGTAAGTTGCACCTGCAACTTCTCAAAATCTGCATTTTTGGTATGTTTCAGATACGGGGTGTTACACCGCTAGGGCTGCGGCACCACAGTGGGGCAAGTAATCGCCAGAGCGGGATATGTGAGACAAAATATAAATAACACAAATTCTTATTTACTCCTTCTTCTTAAAATACCTAAATTAGTCGGAGAACACCCTAGAAACCCCCAAAAAGTAGCTTCAAGTTTGGGAAAGATGGAGAAATATTTCTAGCGTGAAGATGGCGATATCTTACGGATTCTTGACCAAATTCCCCGTCATGTCGTCCGGAAAACCAGAAAATTATCTGTAATTCCTCCGTGCAGCTGCTTGGCCCTCAGGTAGACTAGGTTTTATGAATTGAGTAGTTATAAATCTGTGCTCACTGCGTAATATATGTAAATTAATGGTAGAAATTATGCGTAGACCTTCGTGCACCGAACGAAGTATGATTAAACCCTATGAAAAAACCTTAGATAATGAACTAGGGCTAAGTATGGTTGAATTAATGCTTACATGATATACGTCGATGAGTAGTTCGTAGATGATGGTTGTGATTCATGTTGTGTGATGTATGTTTGTTCTTGCTTCATTATAATACACGTTTGTATGTGAATGTTGCATTATTGATCACACTAATTGTAAATGAGGATAGATGAATGATGAATGCCATGAATCATGACTTGATTGTATGATTATGAGAATGTACTTTGTGATTGTGATTGTGGCTTGTTGAATGGATCAGGTGTTGCGTTCCGACACATTAACTTGGATCGGTTGCCACGTTTTGACATAATTATTGGATCGATTACAATGTTTTGGCATAATCTTTGGATCGGGTACCACGTTCCGGTATGCTAACAGTTTAGGTTTGAGTTCCCTGAGAGGACCAATGATTTGATATACTTGTATTCCTTGAGGATTGTGAAATTGTACATTGTTCGTAATAATAATTGATATTGTGTTTCCCGGAGTTGTTATATGGTTATGAGGACTTATGTTTGATTGTTCTTCTATGGTGGGCAAACTTGATATGTACCTTGATGTTGAATTAATTGGAAGGGGCAAACTCAATCGGGATGCGATACGGTAGGTGAGGAGTCCGCATTTCAAGAATTGTTAATGTCCGAGTAAATGGTGTTATGTGTTGTAATGGCGAAGAGTGGGGGTAGTATACGTGATGTAAGTGCTTAGGTGGATTTCAGTTTGAAGAAAAGGATTTGTGTTTAGGGGTTAGAAAGCTTGACGTAATGTACTATGTGGCCTTGGCGGGGTAATATTAAGAGAAAGTAAGGGTATGACAGGAGCGGTTAGTTGAAATGCTTGTAATTGTATTGGGTACTATTTTATGTGCTAGAATGTTTAGGCTATGATCAAGAACCTAGTAAGTAGGTTGACTGAGAGGGTGTTTATTAGTTTGAGTACTAGTGTAATTTCGAGGTTTGCAAGAGAGGGTAAAGGTGGAGAAGCGAGTGGTTTATTGCATGTTCTTGCTGGTTGTTTTCTTATGTTATGTGGTGGGCGTCAGGTTGACCGATGATGCCTATCAGTGCGTGTGGTTTGTACTGATACTACTCTTGCTATGTCTTTTTGACATAGTCTAGATGCAGGTTGGTGATGTTTCTTAGATGAAGATAAAGAACTCTCCAACAGCTTCTACCTTTCCTTCCACATGGTGGGAGCTGTGTCTTTTATTTATTTTGTCCAATTGTACTCCTAGTAGCTCTTGTACCTATTTAGACTAGATTCTTGGGGATGTTAGTTACTTTACAAATTTCAACCCAAAATTGTTTAAAAGTGTTATTTATGAAAACCCTATGATTTCTTTTATCTTCATTTTTCGTTAATCTTCCGCATGTTCTAACTATTGGGATATGAGAGTTCTCCTACTTAGGTGTTAGTGTATAGGTGCCCGCATGGCCCGGTGGGTTGGGTCATGACATTTTGTGTGGTTAGTTATTTGTGCTAAAATGGTAATATAATATGATGAAAATGATCTAATATGTAAATAATATTAATGTGGCCAACTTGCTACTACATTTTGTGTTGAAATTTCTCCAAAAGAAATATGAAACTGAGCTTTAAATTGCTCAGTAGGTATAATTAATATTTGGTTGGATATAATATAAAATTAAAAGGAAATATTAAGTGAAATAAAATTGCATATTCTAGTAGACATGTCACATAGGTACCACGTATGATAATAAAAGTGGGGACATGCGACTTAGCAGTCCAAAGGTAAATATGTATCTAAAGTTGGATGACACGGACAAATATATCAACAAAGTATGACGAAGGGCAAATATAATCATTTTCTAAGAGTACATTCACAAATATGACCATTTTCTGAATACTTTAACGTCCTTGTTGAAATTAGAGAATTTTTTCTAAATTTTTATGACTAATTATTTTTTGGAAATGCATTATCAATTAAAAACTTAAATTTCAATGCAACCTTTTACAATAAATATATTTGATTTCACTCTCTCGCATTGACTATGACCCTTGTGGCATTAACCAATCCCACACCCACTGACGAACCATTGAAATGTTATAACAGTACAAGCTATTAGCGATATTATTCGTTTTGGGCATAGTCCTATAAAACTTCAAAAGTATAAATATCTCAAAGACCACTTAATTATGAGAAATTATATAGCCAAATCATTAAACTTTATACCCTTCGGGGTGACCCAATGGTTTGGGCTTGGGACTTCCATGCTGGAGGTCTCAAGTTCAAAACCCCCTGCCAGCAAAAGCCAAGAGGTTTGCCTTCTGGGTCGAGCTCGTTGCACCGGGCTTGCCTAGTGCGAGTTGCCTCTCTTATGTGGTTTGCGAGCTATTGCAAAGGAGCGGGGTTTTTACCCTGTGCGCACCCAAAGGATAACAGCTGCGGGTTTCCCTTGTCATAAAAAGAAAAATCATTAAACTTTATTTTATATCAATAAAGTCATACAACATAGGACTTTTTCCTTATAAAATCACTCAACTATATGAAAAAACTCACTTTACCATTAACATTTTGCATTTAAAAATCAATACCCCTTCACATTTTGAATGAGACCATACATCCTCTCTATTTTAAATCAATGACTAAAAATAAATTTATTTTATTGCATATATTTTCAAATGTCAAAAACGATCCTCAAGTTATATAACACTACGAGAAATGAATCAATATTATTTTCTGATCTCACTGCTAAGGGGATTGAAAACAACCTCTCCACCTTTATAAGATAGCGGTAAGGTTCACTTACACTTTATCCTTCTCAGACTTCATTTAATGAAATTTCACTAAATATATTGTTGTAATCTCAAGGCTAACGAGATATAAGTGTATCAATCAATGTATTATTTTAATCTAAATGAGATATTGTTTTCTTAGAAGTGCTAATGTCATGTATACAAAACCAACTTGTTGAAATAGAATTATGAAAAAATGATATTAATGACCGAACGAATTCACAATAAGTTGGACTTCTTTGTTTGCATTGTTAATGAAATTCAAATATGAAGGGCATTGTTTCTCAAACTCAAATGCTAAGAATGTAAATTGTGATTTTATTATAATAAATTTGGTTGAGTAATTTTACAAGATATAAACCTTAAGTGGAGTGATTTTATTGATACAAAACAAAGTTAAATGATTATTGTACATAATTTTTCATAATTAAATGATCTTTTGAGATATTTACTCACTTTAAAACGTTTCTTAAACTCAAATGGTAAGGAGGTAAAGTGAGGTATATATAAGGCTTACTTTTTTATATACTTAGTACGATCTCCCCCGCACGTATTTTGTTGATGTGAGATTCATCCAAGCGTCACATATACCCCTAATGACTCAACATCCTCCTTGAGGTTTGGTTGGAGTGATTATGATACCATATGTAACACCTCAACACACGAGTAATATTGCCCGTTTTGAACCGATGTCCTCATGACTTTAAAATGTGTCCCTATAATTAGGGGTGTGCATCGGTCAGTTCGATTTATCGAATTTTGATTTTTAAATATGCTAAACCAACAAGATTACTTTTTATCAATTTTTGGCCTTTAACGGTTCAATTTCTGATTTATCCAATAAGAAAATGCTCACTTGAATAGGTTTACTAGTTTACAGAAGAAGAATTAAAATGAATAGGCTATGTTGAAACTGAGTAGATTTCTAAAGTTTCCTCCATTTATTTTTTTCTTACAGGGAGAAAAGAGCCATTTGTCAACCATATGGCCGATCGGTCAAGGTTACCTCTATCTATGGTATCATTTTCTTAAAATAATAACGAAACACAAAAGTAAGAAGTTATTAATAAAGAAAAAAACTTACTTTAGTTTTTAACATTTTATATAATGCAAAGTTGTAAATTTAAACTACTATGAAATATGAATTAAATGCTAAAAAAAGAGAGACAGTTACTAGCAAGACTCTTCAAGATGATACTTCTAGTCCTACAATAACAATTTAACAAAACAAACAAGTAAATCTCATATGATTAAGTCCAATAGGCATCACAATTTTTTCACTCGAGCGGTGTTGTCATCAAACACGCCTTTCGTATAGAATTGTGCTTTATTTTATAATTTTCTTTGATTTCCATTTTGATATAAAATTTGTGTTTTTCTTTAGATACATGTCAGTCTAGAAATATGTCAGTCGTTCTTTTTTACTTGTCCTCCTAATTTTTCTAGATAATACATTATATTAAAATTTTATGAAAAATTAACTTTAAAGCATTTTATTAATTTTTTTTGTACAGAGAAATCTTACACTTTGTTTGAATGGTTGTTATTAGGGGCGGATTTAGAGGAAATTGAGAGTGTTCACCCTAATCCCCTTAACAAAATATTACATTCTATAAGTAACTTTTAAAAAATTATATAAATACTTAGGTTTTGAATCCCCTAAATACAAAAGCAAAGATTCGTGGTTTAGGAGTTCCAAATTCACTTTCAGCTTCTAAGTGACTATTTTTTCCCCAAACCCTTTAATGAAAATTCTGGATTGCCCATTGATTATTACGTATTATTTCATAATGTATCGTATCGTATAGTATTATATTGCATTATATTCCATCATATTGTATTCTTTAAATAATTACAATGTTTGGATAAATTGTAGCATTTCCCATCATTACATAACGCCACATATCGATAATTTGAAAGATGTTTCCTACAAGAAAAATTGGATATACAATAGAGCTACTATAAAAAGATAAAATAAAATAATAAATAAAAATAAAATAAAAATAAAATAACTCTGCAATCACACAAAACCAATCATTACATTACATAAAATGGGATTTTTCATGTTATCTAACATGCATTTAACAATACAATACTATATAATAAGTAACAACTAACCCAACAAAGTGTTAATAACTCAATTAACTACGTGAACTTTCACCTTGCGGATGAAAAATTACTCTCCTAATCACCTTTCCTATTTACAATTATATATAAAAAAAAAACAGCAAATTAATTTGGTAGCCATCCTTCAGACAACGCGTGTTGGAAAGCAGTGTCATCATATTCATTTTTCATCTGTCCGAATTTCTCTTCTTCATCCATAGCCCATCTGAAGCTCCCAATTTTCAATATTTTCATTAAATTTTACAAGGTGACTCTTTTTCTATGCTTTTTGGAAATTTTTCTTATAAAATTTATGTACTTTTTCTTTAATCTACCTGCTAATTTTTTCTTGATCTCCTGCCTATTTGGTTCAATTTTTCTTAATTATTGAGTATTAGAGGTGAAAAAATGAAATGGGTATTTGGGAATGATAATCTTTCTCCAAAAAAAGAAAAACCCCAAAAATTATTGAGCATTAGAGAATGAAATGGGGGAAAGAATATAGAAGATTTATGTAGCTGAATCCAATTTTTGTGGGATTTTTGTTTGTTTGTTGTGGTACTACTGCTGTTGGGAGTTTGCTGGGTGACAGTACGAAGGGTTTAATATCAATTTTGTTCTTTGTTCATGATCTTGATATGATTTTTATGATAAAATTATGTTTGCTCTTTTGGGAAAAGTTGGGTTTTTTCTTTTTGCTTGGTGGTTTAGATATTTGAGGGAGGGATAAACTATAAAGATTCTATCTTGGGGTTCTATTGGATTAGTTAAAGAAGCCAAATTAAAAGTTTGGGTGGACTAGAAATGGGTGTCTTTAGTACTGTCTGAACTCATTGCTAAATGAAACATTTCGTAAACTATAAAGTTTCTGTCTTGGAGTTCTATTGGAGTTTTCTGTTAAAGAAGCCAAATTGAAAGTTTGGGTGGACTAGAAATGGTGTCTTTGGTATTGTCTGAACTCACTGCGAAATGAAACATATCGTAAACTATAAAGTTTCTGTCTTGGAGTTCAATTGGATTTTTTGTTAAAGAAGCCAAATTGAAAGTTTGGGTGGACTAGAAATGGTGTCTTTGGTATTGTCTGAACTCACTGCTAAATGAAACATTTCGTAAACTATAAAGTTTCTGTCTTGTAGTTCTATTGGATTAGTTAAAGAATTGAAAGTTTGGGCGGACTAGAATCGTTGTCGGAATTCATTGCTAAATGAAACATTTCGTAAACTGTAAAGTTTCTGTCTTGGAGTTCTATTGGATTCATTAAAGAAGCCAAATTGAAATTGGGGTGGACTAAAAAAGGTGTCTTTAGTATTGTCTGAAATCACTGCTAAATGAAAATTTAGTCAACTATAAAGTTTCTGTCTTGGAGTTCTATTGGATTAGTTAAAGAAGATAAATTGGAAGTTTGGGCGGACTAGAATTGGTGTCTTTAGTATTGTCTGAATTCATTGCTAAATGAAACATTTCGTAAACTATAAAGTTTCTGTCTTGTAGTTCTATTGGATTCATTAAAGAACCAAATTGAAGTTGGGGTGGACTAAAAATGGTGTCTTTAGTATTGTCTGAACTCACCAGTAAATGAAACATTTCGTAAACTATAAAGTTTCTGTCTTGGAGTTCTATTGGATTAGTTAAAGAAGAAAAATTGAAAGTTTGGGCGGACTAGAATTGGTGTCTTTAGCACTGTCTGAATTCATTGCTAAATGAAACATTTCGTAAACTATAAAGTTTCTGTCTTGGAGTTCTATTGGATTCATTAAAGAAGTCAAATTGAAGTTGGGGTGGACTAAACATGGTGTCTTTAGTATTGTCTGAACTCACTGCTAAATGAAGCATTTCGTAAACTATAAAGTTTCTTTCTTGGAGTTCTATAAGATTTGTTAAAGAAGCCAAATTGAAAGTTTGGGTGGACTAGAAATGGTGTCTTTAGTATTGTCTGAACTCACTGCCAAATGAAACATTTCGTAAACTATTAAATTTCTGTCTTGGAGTTCAATTGGATTTGTTAAAGAAGCCGAATTGAAAGTTGCGATGGGCTCAAAATGGTGTATTTAGTATTGTCTGAACTCACTGCTAAATGAAACATTTTATAAACTATAAAGTTTCTGTCTTGGAGTTCTATTGGATTCGTTAAAGAAGCCAAATTGGAAGTTGGGGTGGGCTCAAAGTGCTGTCTTTAGTATTGTCTGAACTCACTGCAAATAGAAACCTTTTTTACTTCTTGAACAAGAAAGGAAAACATTTTTAGTTTCTTCGCTTGGTTATGCAACTGGTTGATTTGGCTATGAATTGGTGTGCTCTCATGGTGTCTTTTGCTAAGAGTTTATCTGGAACTGTAGTATAAATATATATCTTATAGATTCAAAGGCAGGGTTAAGGTCTGCATACATCCTACGCTCCTCAGACCCACTTGTGATTTACATTGGGTATGTTGTTGCTGTTGATTCACAGTATGAATTTCTGAAATTTGATGTCAAAGAAACACTAATAGAAGTTGCGTATAAGAGGCACTATCTTGTTAGTGTAGTTTCCTTTTTTTGTCTTACCTAGTTTCTATGTGCAAATTTTCTGTTTTCTCTAGGGAGAATATGTAATTTTTTTCTTCTCACCTTACAGTAAAATTTATGCATTGTATGTCTGTTATAGATTGTGTTTTGTATTTTGATGACTTAAGTTGGAAGTGCATTGCGCTGCAATGAACTTGTTCATGCATTTATGATGCATTATCTGAATATCAAGAACTGTGTTGTGGTGATTGAAGTTACGAGTTGATTGGTTAGAAGGAAATGGAAAGGAAGGAATGTAGCGGGTGACAAAGATAGTACAGTTAGTCAAAATTACTGTCTTATTCGGTATTTGCTTTTAACCAACACCTTAGTCTTCTGATATGGTCTTAGTGAGATTCTTTCGTCCAACTGTGCTGTCCTTGTTGATACTAACTAGTATTGTTAGATCTTTATTAATGACCTAAGTTCCTAATTTGAATTTACAACACAGGTAATGGCAGTTGAGGAAGATATTGATCTTTCAGATTTGAAGTACCAACTGAGCCAAACACATGTTAGTTGGAAGCAAGAGATGGAGGAAAGCCAGTCCCAAGTTGAGGCCTTGCAAGCAAAACTATTAGATGTAAAAACTTGTATTCAGGGGTCAGAAGAAGATACAAAGAAAGAGTTAAATGTTCTTTGGAGCAGAGTCAGAACTGCTGCAACATTAGTGATGTATTTGAAAACTAAAGCCAGAGTCATGGCTGTTCCTGATTTGGCCTCTACGTCATGCGGTATAAAAGAACTATATGGAGTAGGGATTATAGATAAAAATGGTGTACCGTTGTCCAGTTGGTCAAGGGACATAGATCTCTCGTCTTTTGATGATGCTGATGATGCAGCATTGATTAGACTTACAAGTACACAAGATTCTTTTGATGAACAAGATGGATCTTATAGGAGCGAATTACTCAGAAGTGTACAATTGGTTACATATGTTATGGAAAATCTTGTCAAGAGGGTTATAATGGCTGAATCTGAAACTGCTTTAGAGAAGGAGAAGGTAACAATAGGTCGGGAAGAGATTCAAAGAAGGGCACTTCAGATTGAAAACATGTCTACTAAGTTAGAAGAGATGGAAAGGTTTGCTTTGGGTACAAATTGTATCTTGAATGAGATGCGCCAGAGAGTTGAAGATTTGGTCGAAGAAACTTCTAGACAGAGGCAGCGAGCTGCAGAAAATGAGCAGGAGCTTTGTTGTGTTAAGAGAGATTTCGAATCTCTGAAATCCTATGTCAGTAGTCTCATTAGTGTCAGAGAAACTCTGCTGTCATCAGAAAAACAATTCCAGACAATTGAAAGGCTTTTTGAACGGTCAGTGTATCCCTTTCGCTGGTGAACAGAATTTCTGTTTTCATATAATGATGATATAGCTGTTTATTTATGTTCTCTGAGTAATAATGGTCAGTGTGCCTGTGATGTCAGAAGAGACTAGTGCGTAATATGTTGCTTGATGATATGTCTTGATACTTGCAATGCAGTTTACCAAGAGTATATACCTTTCACTATCTTATAGCACACCTTTCTGAATCAATAGGGTTAGAATCTAAGTATGCACCCAACATTATGCACATGTTTTCTGATCAAGTTATCAATTCATTTGAGACTTTGAATTTATGGCTAACCATTTTTTCCAGCCATATTCTCCACGACACCAGAATGTTATCTGGTGTAGTGGGTTATAATTAATTTGCAATGTCTTTATGTACAAAAACGATATAAAATGAAATGGATCACTTGGATTAAGAATGAGGAATCATCCTTTTTTTAGTGCAAAGGTTTTAAGGTTGAATATAGACTAGCGTTATGACATTTCCTAGGGTACAAAACTTGGAACAAGAAGGGCTGAGTGCAGGTTTGTAAAATCTCTTCTTTGATCCATTTGTAAAAGCACAGAACTAATGAAACTATGAAAGTAGTGATAAATCATCTTTTACAATTTTTTTGAGAATGGTAAGATTTTATAAGCCCTACTTGTGGGATTACATTGGGTATGCTGTTGTTGGTAAGATTTTATAAACAGAAGCAGTGAAGCACAAAGTTTGTGCGGAATCAGTTCCTTTACATCACTCTAGGACGTTGAGAAAGTCTCAACATTTTATCTGCTGTGTGCTGACTGCTGATCTCCTAGTCTACACCTAAAACTAAAAAAGATGCACATTTATATTTCAATTTATGTATATTTTCATATTTGCTTTCAAAACATCGTTGATTCCTTTCTTTCCAAATCACCCACCATATGCATGAAGGAATGGTCTCCTAGATTTTTCTTTTCTCTTTCCCAATACCCTTACCAGTCCAACAATGCAGCATTTGTTTGATAGTCCTAGGCAATAGGCATCACCCAGCTTAACTTGAAAAATGTTAAAAAACAGATTCCACATTTGAGTTGTGATGCTACAATGCAGAAATACATGATTAGCATCGCTATTCTTTTTCACAAGGTATACATCTACTATAAATAGCTATGCCCCTTCTCTATTAGGACTGTTGTGTAAGAAGTGCTTCATATGTGAGAGTCTAACAAAAACATGTCACCTTGTATGGTGCCCTGGATCTCCATATCTGCCTCCAAGGCCAGAAGCTGTAATTCTGATCCAATGTATTGGAGGTCAATAGGAATTTGTAGCAGCTGCTGACCGAGAAGGTACCTTTACTTTGTGGAACCCATACTAGCCAGTCAACTACCATTTCCTGGAATTTGAAGCTTTCCGATTTTTTGATGAGTTGTGAGAACCTATCCACTTCCGATCCACTTAAACAACAACAACAACATACTCAGTGGAATTCCACATAGTGGGTCTGGGGATAGAGTGTATGCAGACCTTACCCCTTCTTTGGTGGTAGAGGTTGTTTTCGGTAGACCCTCCGCTCAAGGAAAAACAATCCAAAATAGTAGGACAAAAGAAATAATGGAAGTGAACAAGCTATGGCAAAATACTATAGAAATCATATGACAAATCATTTTGAACAGTAATTACAACAAAATAATACGACAAGAAAAATGCAAGAAACAACAAGTAGTAATAGAAATTGAGGGACAAGAAACTACAAGTGTAATACTACGACTACTATTATGGAAGGAAAATGATCTACTACCTATTAACCTTCTATCCTAATTCGTGTCCTCCACAACCTTTTATCTACAATCATGTCCTTAGTAAGCTAAAATCGCGTGATGTCCCGTCTAATCACCTCTCCCCAATAGTGCCAATACTTCTTTGGGCTACCTCTACAGCCCTTGGAACCATCCGTAGACAACCTCTCACACCTCTGCCATCCGTGCATGACCTCTTCACATGCCCAAACCATCTCAGCTTCGCTTTTTGCATCTTGTCCTCCACTGAAGCCTCCTTACCTTGCCTCAGATAAATTCATTTCTAATCCTATCCCTCCTAGTATGCTCACACATCCATCACAACATTCTCATTTTCACAACTTTCATCTTCTGAGCGTGAGAGTTTTTAACTGGCCAACACTTCGCCCCATATAACATAGTTGGTCTAACTACCACCCTACAGAGCATGCCTTTAATTTTTGGTGGTACCTTCTTATCACGCAAGACTCCAGGTGGGAGCCTCTATTTCATCCACCCTGCACCAACATGATGTGTAACATCATCGTCAATCTCTCCATTTCCTTGGAAAATAGATCCAAGATCCTGAAACCTCATCTCTTTTTGATCTCTTGTGTATCAAGCCTTGCTCCACGCTAGCCTCATGTGTCATATTATAGAACTTGCACTTTTAAGTATACTATTTTGGTTTTGCTCAACCGGAACCTTTAGACTCCAAGGTTTGTCTCCAAATCTTTAGTCTCGTCAATTAAAACTATGCCATCCGCAAATAACATACATTGTGGCACCTCTCCTTGGATATGTTGCTTCAATTCATCCATCACCATGGCAAACAAAATCGGGCGAAGAGCTGATCTGTGGTGCAACCCCATCACAACTAAGAAGTACTTCGAGTCTCCTCTCGCTGTCCTTACCCGAGTCTTGGAACCATCATGCATATTCTTGATCGCCCTAGTGTATGCCGCAGGTACCTTTTTTTTTTTGAGAAGGTAACATTTGTGTATATTCATTGAACCAGTGCATGAGTTACCCTAAAACCATATTTACACAGCTTGTCAAAAAGTAAGAAAACTGAATCTGAATCCTAACAGGAACCTAGGATATCTATAATGGATTCAGTGTCCTCTAAATACATCTGCCTGCACCAGAAGCAAAAAATCTTGATACAATTTAGTTTGATCTTTTGAAGGTCACAACTCTTGCTCTCAAAACATCTAGCATTTCTTTCCGCAGGTACCCCTTTAGCCTCCAGGCATCTCCATAGAACCTCCCTTGGTACTTTGTCGTAAGCCTTTTCTAGGTCGACGATTACCATGTGTAAGTCCTTCCTCTTCCTATATTGCTCCACTAATCTCCTTGCAAGATGAATGCCTTCTGTAGTTAAGCGCTCCGACATGAATCCGAACTGGTTCACGATAATAGCTACACCCCTTCTCACCCTTATCTCCACCGCCCTACTTTCATAGTGTGGCTTAGGAGCTTGATACCCCTATAGTTGTTGCAATTTTAAGTGTCATCCTTGTTCTTGTACAATGGGATCATTGTACTCCACCTCCATTCTTCGGACATTTTTGCCGTCTTAAAAGCGACAATAAACAACTCAATTAACCACCCTGCACCTACCCTACCTGCCGCTTTTCCAAAATTCCAACAGGATCTCATATAGCCCAGTTGCTCTTCCCCTACACAACTATGAATGACACCCTTGTCTTCCTCAACCTTTATACACCTACAACACCCAAAATCGCGACGCCTCTCAGAGTGTTCTAAATTCCCCAGCACAATGTCTCTGTTCCCCTTTTCGTCCAAGAGTTCATGAAAGTATGACTGTCATCTCTAGCTAATGAGAGTGCCTGCTCCACAAGTATTTTGCCCTCTCGTCCTTGATGCACTTCACTTGGTCTAGGTCACGGGTCCTCCTTTCTCTTTCCTTGAGACTAGCCCATACAATTTCTTATCCCCGCCAATTCAACATACAGGCGTTCAAAAGGCGCCGTAACCACTAACTTCGCCTCTAATTGAACATACTTCCAATCCACTTCATCAAAAAATAAGAAGAAGAAGAAGAAGAAGAAGAAGAAGAGAGCCTATCCACTTCCCAGTCATTGGAATTTCTCCTGAAACTCAACTCCCACCAGTACTAGATCTACATTGTGCGGTAGTATGATGGGTATGCCTCGCTTAATTATAAAGATCTGGAAATAATTCCTTCAGAGGGGAGTGTTATGCATCATGCCAAAAAAGAGTGTTGCCACCATTACCTACCAAAATCCGTGTTTCTACCAAGGTCATCCCAAAAACTTCTTATATGTTTCCAAACACTGACCACTCCATGGGCTGAGTTAGTAATTTTGGTACTCCAGTTATGCTCTCTTCCGTAATTTTTGGTAACCACCACTTTCCATAACGCTCCTTCATTTTGATTGAATCTCCATAACCACTTGAAGAGTATGCCCCTATTCTGGTATCTATGATTTCTTACTCCCATTCCCCTTGCTTCTTGTTCAACTGGACTATCCTCCATTCAAATAGGTGGAATTCTTTTTTCTCCTCCAGAGAAACTCATTTCTTATAGTATCTAGTCTATTTTCCACCTTGGCAGGCATTGGAGAAAGAGACATTGTATGTGTAGGAAATGACAAAATACTATTATGCCAACCTGCCTCCCAAAGATAAGTATTGTCTTTTCCATTTAGCGAGTCTTTTATCAGAGTTCTACAGGATATTCTTCCATATTATTGAAGCTTTGAATATTTTTTTGAAATGGTAACATCACTGAAGCTTTGTAATTTGGCACCTAAAGGAAGTTCCAGATATACTGTTGGCAAGCTCCCACTGTTACGCTTAAGTATTGCTGCCAACTCTGTAAATTCTGTACTACATTTACTGGAACCAAGTGACTCTTAGTAACATTAATGTGAAGACCTGACAATCCTTCAGCCTCAGGAATTGAGCCCCTTCTGCCTCACTAGAACTAAGGTATCATCTGCATTAACGTGGGTGATAAAATTGTCTGTTTGACACCTATTATCTGAAGCCCTGGATCCACCTTGTTTGTTCTTCCACCTTCAACATACTACTGATACACTCCATAACAAGGATAACAAGAAAGGGGCATACGGGATCCCATTGCCTTAATCCTCTATAAGCCTGGAAAAAGCCTTCCGGGATTCCATTGATAATCAGAGAAAATCTCACAGTTGAAATACTCACTTGGATCCATTTTATCCGCTTATTATCAAATCCCAAAGCCTTTAAAAGATTAAATAGGAACTCCCAATTAACATGATCATATGTCTTAGTCTAACTTGCAGATGACTCCAGGCTTCCCTTGTTTCTGTCTGGTGTCCGAAATTTCATCGGCAATTAACACAACATCCATGATTTGCCTCCTTTGATGAAAGTCATTTGAGTATCACCAACAAGCTTCGCCAATGGCTCTCTTCAATCTTTCAGTAAGGAGTGTGCAATAATCTTGTCGAAGCTCCCAATCAAAGTAATTGGTCCGAACTCCTTCCAATTCTTCTGCTCCTTATTTCTTAGGAATAAGAGCAATAAAAGAAGCACTGAAGAAGTTCTTCTCTAACTTCTCAGTATGATAAAAGTGAAATAAAGCCACCACTATGTCTTCCTTGATGATATACACCATTTTTGATAGAATGCCATAGAAAATCCATCCGTCTAGGAGTCTCATCTCCTGCTAACTACTAATGACATTATAAACTTCTTCCTCAGTAAAAGTACCCTGAAGAAAGTCCTCCTGCACCGACAGGTGAGGAAAATTGTCTCATTGAAATCCCAGGTCTCCACCTTCCAAGACAGATTTGGTGGAAGTCCTTCAGTAAAGTAATTGCTTCGAAAATGTCCAACACCAATCTTGACTCTTATAATTTGCCAGATGATCTGGTTTATCCACTACTTCAATCTGGATGTACTTGGTTTACTGGGCAAAGAGTTCCCTTTCGCCCTTACTGGCCAAGTGAAGAATTATCTAGCCAGATATAAACTCAAATGGTGCAGATCTTTAGGTTAGTTGATAAAATTCATCAGTGTTCTGAAACAGAGAGCATGTCTTTGGTCCTATCAGTATTTGAGCTAGTATGAGTTTGAACTTTGTGCTCCTTACTCTCTGTTGCGATCCTGCAATCGGGCTACCTGCTCTTACAACTGTTGTCGTGGGCTTCTCTTAAACTCCGCTTTGCTAATCATGATAATAGTGTTATAAATCTTTGTATCTCATACTCATAGATGCACCAGAACAGATGTCTGAGCACATCTAGTGGCTTTCCATTAGATTCATTCTGAAGCTTGCTTTGTTGCAGCAGTCTTAGAGGTCTTTTGGTTCAAAACAAGGTTATCCCACATCCCACCTCCTTTATGGGATAGATAACACCAAGATTCTTGTATAAAATTTGTACAACCAATAACCATATGGTGGGTAAATGCAATCCCAAATTTAATTAGTACCGGGATTGGTATAGTAATTTTTTTCTTTTTCTGATGACAAGGGAAACCCACAGCCACTACCCTTTGGTGCGCACATGGTAAAACCCTCGCTCCTATTCAATAACTCGCAAACCACATAAGAGAGGTAACCCTCACTAGCCAAGCCCGGTGCGACGAGCTCGACCTAGAAGGCGAACCCCTTCCTTTGCTGGCAACGGGTTTCGAACTTGAGACCTCCAACATGGAAGTCCCATGCCCAAACCACTGGGCCACCCTGAAGGTTAGGGATTAGTATAGTAATCCCGGTAACCAAGCGACCCTTTAGAAAATATTCTTTAATACAGATGGAGTTGTATAATATATTCTTTACATGAAAGAGTGTATTATAGTAATTATAACAGACAGTAAAGTCCCATATCTGCAAAATTTTTGTACTCAGTTTGTTTTATGTGAACCAGGTTAGCTGCAAAGACAACTCAATTGGAGAGTGAGAAAATGCAGAAAGAGGTTCAAGTCCAAAAGCTTATAGAAGAAAATGTGAAGTTGACAACTCTTCTTGACAAGAAAGAAGCACAACTCTTAGCCATGAATGAACAATGCAAGCTTATGGCACTTAGTGCTTCTAATATTTAAATTCTATGAGATTTTCTATTCAATGAATGCATCTTTTGAGGGGAATATGCACCTATAGTTGTATTGTTGTATTTGCTCATTAGGTGGAGTGAAGTAATTCAATTATCCAGATGAACTTTGTTCTTAAATTTAACGGTAAATTGTGCTGCACCGTTTTTCGTGCATTGTCTTTTGCCTCTATGCAACGACAACTATGCCTCACACCTAAACAAGTTGGGGTTAGCTATATGAATCCTCATTTCTTATTTTACCTCTCTGCGATTTATAGACATGTGCTTTTAGTTCATAGTGTTCTGCTGCTATCTAAGGAGTAAGGACAATGACTAGCTATATTTTTACACGTCCGATTAGTGAATATCATGCGTGATCACTTCACTACACTAAAAATGATCTTATCGGCAATAGCTTAATTGCCGCTACATATGTATTTTTAGCGATAATTGGCTTTGTAATTGCCGCTAAATATATATTTTTAGCGATAATTGGCACTCTTTGTAAATGTCGCTAAAGTTTATAGTGACATTGAATTTAATGACAATTAATTAATGTTGACAAAAACTTTAACACTCTTTGTTAATGTGTATATTGCTGTTAAAAGTTGTTTTTGCTGTAGTGCTTGCAACAACGGTTTGTTCTTGTTGAAGAAAATCTCTGTGGTCTAGGATCTAGAGTGTGTGAGTTTAGAGTGAGTGTGGTCTTATTATATGAATACGAGTTTGCTAAGTGCTTTGAAAATAGATGATATACAGAAATTGAAATAATCATATGTTTATTTTTTAAAGATGTTTTTTGTGTGCGCATTTTAGGATGTATATATAAAAAACTAAATGCATATATAAAAAACTAAATCACAACATTTTTGACAAATATTAAATTTGAATCCATTATTCCTAAAGTAAAATGTGTTCAATGCTAAAGACCTTAATGTTGAACTCGTCATTTTTAAATCCTAGATCGACTTCTAACTTTTATATATATATATATATATATATATAAAATAATACCTTGTGAAGTAATTGAATAACACGCTAGCTGGTCCCACTTTAGGCTGGCTAGCAATGACAGCCTTCTTAACGAGGTCGTTTGCACTTTGTCCCTATTGTGTTTGTCTTTAATTTTTTTTTCCTTACGGGCAATAATTTTTTTTAAGCAAGACGTAAGTTTATATTTTCATATCATAATGTGAGTGATTGCCTCTTTATCTTTCTTTTGTTTGGGTTTCGTGTCAGCCAAACCTCTTTAAGCTTTTGCTATTCAATTTTCATCCTTGTAGGCTTGTAACATTAGTTAATCGAGTCTTCAAGCAATATTAAATTTGTCTCTGTGTGACTTAAATGGTAAAAATTTGAGTTGTGGATCAATCATTGATACTTGCCTGAGGAGGTATTGCCTATATTAAAAGTGAAGCCTAAATTTGAATTTAATGAGTACGAAATTTTATTCCTTTTAAATTAATGTATTCTAAATTAGCATTTTCTATAAGTTCAAAATTCTTAAGATAGATACCATATTTAAATTAAAGTTACTAGGCTCGGTCGAATCGAACCGTAAGCTATACTAGCTCTGCCTTTGGCTTACATTATACATTCTTGGATACGAGATGCTTCATGCACCGTGCTACTATTATTTTTTGTAAGGTGGATTGTAGCATTAGTTGCATGTTGTAATGTTGGAAGTTGTTGATCATGATGGATCTAAATATGGAGGGTTAATTAGAGTACATAAATACATTATAAATAATATAATGTTATCAAATAAATAAAAAAGAACATGTGATGTTTTCTTGTACATGAACAAACTCATCTAAGAAAAGGAAAATTAAAATAAGTACATTCATCTCCTTTTTTATCACCATATCACTGTCAAGATTAATCTCCCTTGACCTGCATAACACTATAGTCCTTTTCATCACTTTGATCCTTATGTTGTGGATAATGTAAACATGTTTTTTTGCTAGACAAAATCAAATTGAGATAGATTCAAAATTTGGATATTAGGAGTCGTTTGGTCGCTGCTTAAAGTTATGCATGCAAGTATATTAGCAATGAAGGGATTACTTTTGAGTGAAAACTATGTATATTAATGCAACTCATGCAAGTATTAGTTATGTGCAGAGATAAGTTATTCATGTATTAGTTATTTCACTTTCTATATATCCTCTATAAAATAATAGATAAATTTTCTCATAACTTATACATATATTAGTTATGCGGATTCGAAATTTCTAAATTGTGAACCAAACATTGTATTGATTTTATACATGAACAGCTTATTTTCAGTCTACCTACCAAACGTCGTATAAGTTATACAAAAATTAATACATGAATGACTTGTTTCTTATCCAACTATGGGTTCCAGTTCAGGATTCTACATAATTTATTTGATTTACTTTGTTTAAATTCAATTATATGTACTTATTTCGTGAATGTTCTCAACCAATGAAGTGTCATTTGGTAGAGTGTATTAGCAAAAATAATGCATATATTAACTTTGTGTATTAGTAATACCTTGTTTGGTACACTTGTTCATGTTATATATAACCAATGTTTGCATTAGTTATACAATCTATTGTGTATTAAGGTTTGTATTACTAATATCATGAATTTCTAGGTATTACTAATGCAAGGAGTTTTAACTTTTAACGTACACATTAGCATGATTAAAGACCCTATTGCCCCTCAATTTTTTCTACATCTTTTCCATCATAATTATGAAGGGTATTTTTGTAAATAAATATTTTTATATAAGACATGTTATTTATAATACACCAAACCTAACAATGTATAATAAATTATCTATGTATAATTAATGCAAACATTACTAATACAAATATTATTAATGCAAACATTATTAGTACACTTTATTTAATATTATTTTTATACACTCTATCAAACGATCTGGAATAGAGTTTGAGCTAAAACTACTTAGCTGTGGTTACATTGTTGTACTCCTGACATTATTGTTTTGGAAACAAAGTACTTAATGGTCCATCTTTCTCACTTCTAATTAATTTGGTGTGTTCACATTAGCTGTGGTCTAGTTGTTTCATGTCCATTGTCTAAAAGTGCCTGCAATCTAGGAGGAATTTAGGGTTCCTAATATGTGAAATATTATTGAGAATGTAACATGAGTCTGCTTGGTTCTTTGCATCTAGTTTTGATGTCGTAATTATATTTTGATTTTTTTAATTTTTTTTTCAAGGATTTCGTAATTGAACCTTAAACCCCTGTCATATGTCGGGAGTTACTGGTGTACGTACTGAGCGTTGCTTTGCTAAGGTGTTACCGTAGAAAATACTATATTAGAAGACGGTGCTAGAGCAAATATATTTTGTGCTTTTAATCCAACTTAAGCCGAAATAACTTATTCTATGGTCATCACTAACTACTTTTGGTCTTAACTCTTTGAAGTTACTTTTTTCTATAAATATTGGTTACATTTCGTATGTAATTTATACCAGTAACCAAATAATGGATGAGTGCTCTTGGAATAGTCAGTTTAACTCTGAACCTACAAGCCTATAACTCCATGCTTAGCCAAGTCCTTGGGATATATCTAGAGTGGGTAACATACTTAGCTAAATTGTTACGTCCCAATTCTGAGATAAGACGGGATCGATATTCGATATCTTTAACTTTTATTTTGTTATACGTGTTTCCAAATTGTCATGTCCCAATACAAGTATTATTAGCTATACTAGTTTCTAAATTGTCAATTAAACATCGCATTAATTTTATATATGAATAACTTATTTCATATCTACCTACCAAATGTAGTATAAATTGTACAAAAATTAATACATGGATATCTTGTTTCTTATTCAGCTACCAAACGACGATAAATTCTAGTTCAGGATTTTACCATAATTTATTTGATTTACTTTGTTTAAATTCAATTACACATTAATAGAGTTCGAGCTAAAATTACTCAATTCATATGCACATGACTTGAATTTCCATTTGTCACATTGTTGTGCTCCTAAAATTTATGTCCATGTCTCAGTGTGTGACTTATTCATTTAGTTCACATTATTGTTTTGGAAAGAAATTAAAGTAATGGGCCGTCTTTCTCACTTCTTATTAATTTGATGTGTTCAAAGATTTCGTCTAATTAGCTGTGGTCTAGTTGTTTCATGTCCTTTGTCTAAAAGTGCCTGCAATCTTGCAGGAATTTAGGGTTCATGATGTGTGAAATATTATTGAGAATGTAACATGAGTCTGTTTGGTTCTTTGCATCTAATTTTGGTGTAGCGGTTATATTTCGATCCATCCTTTTTTAAGGGTTTCATAATTGGATTTTGAACTCCTTTCATATGACGGGAGTTGTCAGTGTATTGGACGTTGCTTTGCTATGCACCACATGATGCTACCGTAAAAATACTTTATTTGAAGATGGTGATGGTGCAAATACATTCCGTGCTTTTAATCGAACTTTAGCCGAAGAACTTATTTGTTGATTTGTAAATATCTAAGTGGCATCATGTATGATTTTGTAGAGTTTAAATTGATATGGAAAAATCAAATCTAATATGCTATTAAATAGTGTAGGATATTAGATTAAATAAAATCATCCCTTGATTCTCAAATTTCCTAGAATCAAGGGATCTTATTGCTAGTTAGTTTATTTTCTGTACTATAAGTATCTCTATGGATGAATAGGAGTGTACAATTTTGGTACCAAAACTTACGTAGTACCAGAGCAGGTAGATGTTCTAAGATCGCATCTCACTGCCACTCAAATCAAAAAAAATAATCCACGTGCTTGGCCCCATGAAAAAGAATCAGGCCCATACGTGAGGGTGTGTGTTGAGAATATAATTAAATAATAAATGTACTCTCTCTAACCACTTAAGTTTTTAGATAAGATGGTCACACACTTCAACATGACAAGAGCAAGATTATTCTTGTAACTACAACAACATTGATTGGGATACATCACCCAACGACATTAATAGAAGCCGACAGTTCTATTAACAAAGTTTTGACAAAGACAACAATGAAGTCATGGTGTGAATTCTACAAGAAAATATGGGCACATTCGAAGACTTACTGAAATATCCATGGGACACCGCCTAAATGGAACAAAAAAGGTAGACAACCATGGTAGTCGGGTCTTTTAGTGTACCAGCGAAGAACCAACTACAATCTACTCTAGAAATGTCATTATTCTCTAAGGAACAAATAAAATTACTGCACAAATTCCTCCAAGTTCTTCAACCTCAACTACAAAACCAATAAATTTAATTCTTCTACTTTCACTTATTGTTTTTCCCAAACAGGTAATGTACCTTGCGTTTTTGTGAGTACAGATTCAACTGGTATAAGTCCTTAGATCATAGATTCAAGGGCTAGTGATCACATGACATGGAATTCTCATTTTTTCTCAACTTATACTTCTTCAGCGGGAAATAAAAAAGTTAAAGTTGCCGATGGTACCTTCTTAGCAATTACTGGAAAAAGGGACAGTCAAACTAACTCATCTTTTGACTTTTTTTATGTCCTCCATGTTCCATAATTGTCTCATAATCTTGTCCATCAACATCTTGACTCAAACTTTAATTTCCGTGCTATCTTTGACTCTATTTTATGCATATTTCAGGACAAAGTCTCGGAGAAGATAATTATCAATACTAAAGAGTCTGAAAGTTTCTATTTTCTTGAAAATGGGGACATTTCAGTAAATTTTAATTCATCTTGTTTGAGATTTGTTCAAGTTGATAATACTAAAGTCATGTTATGGCACTATAGATTTGGTCATCCTAGTTTTCATTATTTGAAACTCTTGTTATCTCAATTGTTTATGAATAAAAGTACATCCTCTTTCGGTGTGAATTTAGTGAAATGGCTAAACACATACGTTCATCTTTTTTCTCATAAAGATACCATGCCACAAAATATTTTAAGTTAATTCATAGCGATGTTTGGGGAACTTCTAAGATAGCAACTGTAAATGAAAAAATGTGGTTTCTGAGTTTCATAAATGCTCACGCTAGACTAACTTGGGTGTACCTATTTAAAGATAAAAGTGAAGTAAAACATATGTTTGAGGCTTTTAGTGTGATGATAGAGACACAGTTTCATGAGAAAGTTCAAATATTTCGATGTGATAATGGGAGAGAGTATTTTAATGACCATCTAGGTAATATTTTCATTTCCAAGGGAATAGTGCCCTAAAATCCATGTCCTGATACACCCCAACAAAATGGAGTAGCTGAGAGAAAACATAGATATCTTATGGAGGTAACTGGAGCCTTAATATCCACAAGTTTAGTTCCTAAATTTCTTTTGGGAGAAGCTCTTTTGATATCCACCATCTTATTAATAGGATGTCTTTCTGTATTCTAGGCTTTAAAACCCCTTTCAGTATGTTCAAGACATACTTCCCTACTTTTAGATTGACCACTGATCTATCTTTGAGAGTCTTTGAGCGTAGTGTATTTGTTCATGTTCATGATCATAATAGGAGTAAATTTGATTCACGTGCTAAAAATGTGTTTTTGTTGGTTATGCCCCTAGTCAAAAGGAATATAAATGTTATGACCCCGATACTAAAAATATTATTGTCATAATGGCTGTCACCTTTTTTGAATCTCAATGATTTTTTGAAACTCATCTTCAGAGAAAGAAACATAGTGAAGATTCAATAAATAGTAAGGATTCTCTCGACCTTACATATGAGTAACAAAAAAATCCAAGTTTTATGATACAAAAAAATTGTACTTTTGGTAATAACAACCTTGATAAGGGTAGGGATCTCAACTTAAATAATGAAAATAAGAAAACTCTGATAGCTGAGCTTTTTCATGATACAATTAATGACAATGACATGTAACAATCAAAAGATATAGGTTTACATGAGAGTAAATCATAACCAAGAAAGGAGACTAAGGACTCTCTTCAGAACCAAATGTCCACCTTACAAGTTCTTATTGATATACGAGGTAATTCTCTAGAATCTAATTCTGATTTTCCCCTTGTTACTTTAGACCTTGATCTTTCAATTGCCAAATGTAAAGGGGTAAGAAAAGTCACAACCACCCCATGTCAAATTTTGTGTCATATAGAAACTTGTCCCCTTCCTATATATAACTTTTTTTTCAATTATCTTGAATGGAGATACCAAAAAATGTGCAGGATGCTTTGAAGTTCACAAGTGGACAGAGGCAATTTTAGAGGAGTGTCACGTCCTGAGCCTACACCTTGGGAGGGACTGGCACTCGAGAACCATTGTTGGCCCCAAGCGAACCCTTAGCCTGACTTACTTACTCAACGGAAGACTTAACTCAATATAATTGTACTTTTAAAAGTAAATTGAAAGCTCAAAGATAACTGAGAATGTACTAAAATAACATTCACTAGCCAAAGTGGCAACTCAAGTCTCAACATAATAGAATGAAAATGAAAAGACTAAAGAACTAACATCTAACTGTCTATGAAGCCTCTAACAACTGAGATGGACGTCGAGACAAGACCCACGACATTCTAATGAACTAAACATACTGAAAATAATAAAAGGGATCCTCCGGAAGCAAGGAGGCTCACTAATAATTCTGAAGCTCAACTAGAATCAACGGTGAGCTGGATGATGATCCTGGTTACCTGTATCTGCATCATAAAAAGATGCAGGCCAAATGGCATCAGTACATTGAATGTACGAGCATGTGAGGGGAATTCTAAAACAAGACATAAGCTTGAAATGAACTGAAAAACAAATCTGGTCTCAACTCAACTCAACTCAACTGAAACTCATTTCAATATAAAACAACATAAATAAGTGCAATATAAAGAAAAGCTTTTTAAAACATAAATAGTAACTCTGTGTATTTAGAAATACAATAGTAACTCTGTGTGTATGCAAAGATACAATATAAACTCTAAAATGTATATAAAAATACAATGTACTTCTGTGTATATAAGAATACAAAATATTCTTCTGTGGGAGTTTTCCTAACCGACAACCATCACTTAAGAGCTATTGTGATGATACAACGTTTTGCCTCACGCTGCCAGGACCGTCCTATACCTTGCCGAGGGCATAAAACCTGACTACTAAGTGGATCCACTAGTCTATGCTAAAAAGCACTAAGGAATCATCTAAAAAGTATGACGCTTTTCTACCCATGATGGCTACATGATTTATGGGGCCCGGGAGTTGTCTGAACTCTCCCCCATATCGGTGCTCAATACTACTCCCAAAATATAATACTAGGTTTTATGTTTAAAAACATATCTTCTTTATGTGGTTTGAGATAATTTCTCAAAACTTAGCTCAAAGTCTCTCTTGGAAATCAAAGTTTCCTCTCTTGCTTAATTGTGAAAGCATTTACTCTTTACTAAAAAACTAGCTCAAAGGCTCTTTTGGAAATCAAAGTTTCCTTTCTTTCTTAAATGTGAAAATATTTACTCATTGGGAATACATAGTCCCGATATACTCTTTTGAAGAAATGAACTTCACTCTTTACTCTTTACTCAACTCAAAACTCAAGTCTTTAAAACAAAGTTAAAACATTTGTAAAAGACCCTTGGAAGACTCTATGAACTTCTCTTGACTTGACTCTTAACTTCTTTTGACTTGACTCTTAACTTCTCTTAACTTGACCCTTAACTTTCCTTGAATTGAATTATGGATTCAAGGCTCATAATCTCATGTTATAGATGATTTCATGTTGTTTAGACGTACCTTAGAGTGTAGAAATCAACTAGGAAACATAGGTACGTTTCAAGGGAACTCAAACAGAAAAAAGTGGGAAAGGGTAGCAGACATGGCGTCCCTGGCGCTCTTAGTGGCGCCGGGCGCTAGAGCCTAAACTTCAGAGTTTGGGTTGGGGAACTCTGAGTGGCGCGGCTCCCCAGAGCCCAAACTTCAGATACTGAAGTGGGGCGCTTGAGTGGCGCGGCGCCCCATGCCCCTGCCCAAAAAATCCCTGATTTTTCTTGCTCGTTTTTCAACTCTAAACCCTCTAAATTCAATTGGTTCTTTCCCCAAACACTTAAATTCAACTACATAACTAACATATGCAAGAATATACTCAAAATGACATCTAATTTTACGAATCCAAATCAAGAACTCCTCAACAACTCTAACAATCAAGAACCCAATAGAAACTTCAAACAAATCCATCAAAAACTCAATTTATAAACCTTCCAAAATCTAAATTCGTTGAAATAAATCATTATTGGCGTGTGGGTGAACTAACCTAATGCTATGTGATCTCACATACCTCGTAGGGATCAACCCTTGGTGAAATCCACAAGCAATTCTTCAAGAACTTGGTGATTCCTTGCTTTTTTCTTCTCCTTTCTCCTCTTCTTTTCTCTTCTCTCAAAACTCTAGCTTATTTTGATAAAGCGTAAACTGAATCCAATCAGTTGAGACACCCCAAATTAATTACCAAGAACGAATTTCATTAACTGGGTAGTGAAAAGACCATAATACCCTTCTAAAATCCGATTTTGACTTTTCTTATCTAGACAACCCAACTTCAAATGGGCATATCTCCCTTATACGAACTCGAAATTGATCAAACTTGGTGGCGTTGGAAAGATAATTCAAAGATATTTCCTATGGTATCTTGTAGTACACCTAAATCATCCTGATCTAGGAGTTATGGTTGTTTGAACTTGACCCAAAACTCATACTTAGCTTAACTTTGTCAAACTTTTCAAATTTGATTATTTCCAAAAATGATTTCTTTCTAATTCTAAATCTTTCTAATAGCGGAGTGTTACAAGGAGATGCACGCTTTTGAGAGAAAAGAAAACTGGAAAATAATGGAACTACCACATGAAAAGAAAATAATGGGCTGCAAGTGGGTGTTCACCATCAAATTTAAATCAGATGGGTCTTGGAGAAGTATAAGATACATTTGGTAGCAAAATAGTTCATTCAGACCTATGTGATTGACTATCTTGAGACATTCGCTTTAGTTGCCAAGTTGAATTCAATCAACGTTCTTCTGATCATTGTTGTTAATCTTGATTGACTCATTCAACAACTAGACATGAAGAATGCCTTTTTGAATAAAAAAAAATCAAAGAAGAAGTCTACATGGATACTCCTCTCGATTTTGAAGAAAGGTATGGAACTAGTGTGCAAGCTAAAAAAACCTCTTTACGGGATCAAACAATCTCCAAGAGCTTGGTTTGAGAGGTTTACTCAATTTATATAAAAATAAAATAAGGGTACACTCAAGGGCAAGCATATCGTACCATGTTCATTCGACACTCTCACGAAGAAAATACAACTATTCTGATAGTGTATGTTGATAATATCATATTTACAGGAGATGACTTGAAAGAATTAAAAAAAAACAGATGGCCTCAGAGTTTGAGATCAAAGATTTGAGTCAAATGAAATATTTTCTTGGCATGAAAGTAGCAAGATCAAAAGAAGATGTTATGGTGTCACAAAGGAAGTAAGTACTAGATCTACTGAAAGAGACAGAAATAAGTGGTAGTTGTCCAACTGAAACACCTATTGATCCGAATATAAAATTCAAAAATAAAGAAGGAAATTCAGTTGACCAAAGTCAATATCGAAAATTATAGTTGAGAAGTTGATCTACTTGTCACACATTCGACTTGATATAGCTTTTGCGATAATCTTAGTGAATCAATTTACGCACTCTCCAAAGAAAGAGTACCAAGAAGCGGTCTACATGATTCTAAGATGGGATAACATGGGATTAGATGCAATTTAGAAATGAAGAACTCACCCTGTAGTTATTTCTTTATGTACCTTATCAAGTGTAAAGAGACATTAGATACCTTTCATTTGATCTAGCAAACTATATCTCTAAAAAAATTCTTACTTCACCTAGATATTATTGGGTTTTAAAGGTGTGAACAGGAAATGAAGGGTTGTGATTATGCCAAAGGATTGTGACCTTTATGAAAAGTTATGACCTTTATGAAATGTTGTGTCCTTTCTAAAGGGTTGTGACCATTTGAAAGGTTGTGCCTTTTCAAAAGTGTTGTGACCTTTCTGAAAAGTTGTCTTCTTTCCTAAGAGTTGTGACCTTTACCCTTTGTTGGCAATAAATAGAGAAGCTTTCTCTCATTTTTCTGCATCGAATTCTTCCCTTCTTTTGCATACATTTCTTACAAAACAAAATCGATCGATCGTGTCTGTGTGTGTGATTCGTTGCTGTCATTTTGAGTTCGTTGAAATTATCGAAGTTTGAGGTACCGCTACTTCTTTAATGGTTA
>JAJOOS010020218.1:0-21262 GCA_029582725.1 Solanum chiquidenum | reverse complement strand
TTATTTAGCTAACCACATTGTTCATTTTGCAGGTACCAATGTCAATCAATTCAATAACATACAAGATCTACCACAACTAGCAAGGAAAATCTTTATAACGGAACAAAGAAAAATCCCAAATATACGGATTAAGAAGATGCAAAACAAGGGATTCAATACACAAATAAGGAATTAAGAATTAAAGTGACAAGTCGGCGGAAATCAAAAGCAGAAGCAACTATAAGAGTTACAGTAACAACGGAATAGGATTCACACATCTATTGCTCATAACAGCTAGGGGAAAGTGGAGTCGAAAATACCTCTTGGAAATGGATCTCTTCGCAGTGGTATCAATTCTTCGGAGCTCATTCTGCGTAGAGGGAAAGATTCAAGAGTATTTATCGCCTCGGCTGATTCCAGATGAAGATTGCTGGGTCATGGCTACCAAGCTCCTAGATTTGTTATTTGAACCTATTTTGAGCTGAAGAAGTCTTCAAGGAGGTCGATTTCATGGCACTTGTGAGAGGTTAAGTGTAGAGGTGAAATTCACTCAAGCTCAACAATACTGGTTCAACAACAAGATGACGAATTTGGGGCCAGTTCGGAGGAACATTGATGACAAATCTGGAAGGAGAAGTGTTCTTGGGACTGTTTTAGATTACTTTCCAATTTTTAGATTTTTTGGTTGTTGTTTATGGATCCAGGTCACTTTTGGGCCTGGGTCAGATTCATTTTCAGTAATAAATGGGTTATGCCCAAGTTTGAATTAAAAAAAGAAAGAAGAAGAAATTGTCTAGAAAAATCAGTTTTTACCCCTTAAATTGACGTGGCCACCACCCTATCCCCCAGCCCACGCTTCCTCCTCCTTCTTCAGTACTCCCTTTGTCCCAATTTATGTGACTTACTTTTCTTTTCAGTCAGTTAAAAAAAGAATGACCCATTTCTATATAAAGTAATAATTTAACTATAAAATGTCTAATTTACCCTTAATGAAATGATTTACAGCCACACAAATTTCTATCATTCATTTTGGACCACAAGTTTTAAAAGTCTTCTTTTCTTTCTTAAATTTTATGCCGAGTCAAACTACCTCATCTAAAATGGAACGGAGGAAGTATTATTTTTTCCATCATTTTCTATATTTGATTTCCATCCTCTCCCACCTCCCTTCCCCCAACATATTCTACTTTAATACTTATTTGATTTCACCATCTACATTATGTTCGATTTTTCTTTTCGACTTTGTTGGTGATTGATAAAATTAATGATTGAGTTTTAAAAAAATATAATGATGAATTTGCTGTGATGGGTGACAAAAAAGTTGGAATTGAAGGTGAATTCAATATTAAAAATGGTTATGGTGATATTCGGTGGTGAATTTGTACCTTTTGATGGTGATGATATAATATTGTTGACAAATTTGTTTATAGGTGTTGAATTTTGTGGTGGATCTTCATAATTTTGTGGGAATGATGGAGTGTGATTTCAATGGTGGGAATGATGGAGTGTGATTTCAATGGTGGGAATGATGGAGTGTGATTTCAATGGTGGGTTTGATTTGTGGAGGCTATTTTGATTTTTATGGTGAATTATATAGATTTGATACTAATATGGTGGCATTGGTAGTGGTTCTATGGTGGTGTTCATGAAGAATAAACAATTGAATAACATGGAGAATCTTATTAGAAATGTGACATGACATCTGATGTGGCAGTGAGATGAATTGATGTGACGCAAGAGTGATATATCTTTCATTATGAGAGTGGTGTTATACGTCTCAAAGGCTAAGTAAATTCAATTTTAATAATACAAGTATGCTATAAATGTTGTGATAATTTAAGCATATAATTGATTTTTTGGGATAAGTTGAAGAGTGAATTTATGTCTCTTTTCCCTTTTATAATTCAAATAAATACTTCTGAAATATAAAGTCAACTGACTTTGTTTGATTACTCTTTATATGAATTTAATACTTTCAGAAATTTAGGTGAGCTGAAATTTATTGATCATTCACATAAATTTATATTTATTCTTCATGTATAAACAAGAATATTTAGTCAAAATTTTATTTTAATAATAATTTTATTATTTTAAAAATTATATATTATTTAACTCAATTGCACATGTCGAGAAATTAGCATGTACTATATTAAAAGTAGGAAACCTCAAAATCCAAAGTTAATTCAACATTTATTCCTACACAAAATCATAATATTATAAAATATCTAAAAGTTAAATATTAAATTATAGTATCATATTATCATACTTTACTAAAAGTGAAAAAATTATATATAAAAAATTAATTGACTAGTTCATACTTCATACATATTTTTTTTTTGTCATTTTCTTACTACCATCAATGTGTCCCATCTTCTACTCCGCACAAATTTTATCAAGCTATTAGTTGGTTGGAAGGAATGGAGAGGATTATAGTCAATACATAAAAAAAAAAACAAAAAACATAGAGGAGCCATATCACATTTTTCATCAACTAAAAAGGTTAGTATCTAATAACTAAAAATGTACGCTTTTTTTTATATGGAATAATTAAAGGCGAACTAGAATTTCAATTTATTTAGTTGTAAATTTTATAGTGATGATAACTGAATTCTAAATTTAATATTTGTACATATATATTGAATTTATTAACACAAATATATTGTTTAAGCAAAATCTATTGAATTTGACTGAATCCACATGTAAGCTACTAGCTTCGCACCTAGTGAAATTTTATGCTTCTTTCTTCTCCTCATAAACTTCTTATCTACATTAGATCTGAAGAATTTGAAAGACAACTGTCATGGAAAAAGAGAAAGGGGAATCAAGCAACTTAGAGGTATGTCATAAAATACTTATTATATTAAACTAGTTATATTTACTTGGATGAATTATCTTATTATAATCCATGAAATACAAAGTCAACCTGAAAGTAATCCCCAATCAATCTAATCAAAATTCGAAACAAATTACTGTAGAATTTGGGTGGGGTTTTTAAATTTGGATGATTTAATTAGTGATATGGATTATGGACCCTTTTCTTGTTGAATTATGCCAAAATTAGTTAGATTTTCTAATTTGATGTTTGACGTGATAAGTTCAAGTGCTCCACCATCTTCAGATTTGATGGCAAGTATAGTGTCCATTGATTATCGCAACGAGCTATTTGGGCTTAACAATTTTGTCCTGTTCAGTTCAAAAAAGGAAAGGCACTTTGGTAAACACCTCTATTCTTTGCTGATAACCGGAGAGAAGCTGGACGACAGTCTTTCTGATATATGTCACGTAAGACACTTGAGACTTCTTAGAATGTTATTCCTAAATGAATCTTGTATAATGGTGAAAGGTTCTTTGCTGAATGAAATATGCATGTTGAATCATTTGAGGTTCTTAAACATTTGGACAAATGTTAATTCTCTGCCTTCGTCTTTCTCAAACCTCAGGAATCTAGAAACGCTGTCGTTGAATAACATAGGACCAATCTTGGTACTATTACCGAGAATTTGGGATCTTGTAAAGTTGCGAGTGCTATTCATTAGTACTTGTTGTTTCATTGATTTGGATATAGATGAACCATTTCTGATAGTGGAGGACTCAAAGTTAGAGAAGTTGAGAGTATTAGGGACACTCGAACTTTCCTATTCAAAAGACACCGAGGATATTTTCAAAAGGCCTCTCAATCTTCAACATCTTATATTTGTTCTCAAGGAATCATGGGATTTTTCAAAAGAGCGATATTGGTTCCCGAAATTGGAAATGCTAGATGAACTAGAACTCCTCAATGTAATGTTTGAAAGTTCAAATTCAAATGACAGTGGACCCTCTACAGCAACATATTGGTCCTGGGATTTTCACTTCCCTTCGAATTTGAAAAAATTGGCGTTGCATGACTTTCCTCTGACATCCGATTCACTATCAACAATTGGGAGATTGCCCAACCTTGAAGAGCTGACCCTTGATGCCTCAATCATCCAGGGGGGAGAATGGAACATGGGGGAGGAAGACACCTTCGAGAATCTCAAATTTTTGAAGTTGGAACAAGTAACTCTTGCTATGTGGGATATTGGAGAGGAATCCTTTCCCGTGCTTGAGAAATTAGAACTGTGGGGATGTCATAAGCTTATGGAGATTCCACCTAGTGTCGGGGATATTTGTTCATTGAAAATTATCAAACTTGTAGAGAGCCCTCAACTTGAAGATTCCGCTATGAAGATTAAGGAATATATTGAAGATATGAGGGGTGGGGACGAGCTTTAGATCCTTGGCTTGAATAATATCCCATTATAGTACCATGTCTGAAAAGTCTTGAGCACTCTTACCGGGGGAAACTATGTGAGTACAGACGAACTTATTACCTACTCTATTTCATTTTATGTGGTGGAGTTTTATTAGGCACCGAGCTTGAGAAAGGAAGGAATACTATTGGAAGCTCTAGTCTTGAACATGCCATGACATTTATGTGGCTTTAAAAACATATGATTAAAATGAGAAGTTCAAAATTAAATTATTTCAAACATAGAAAGACGTCATTCTTTTTAACATACTTGAAGAAAAAGAGTAACTTTTCCTATTTCCTTTTCCCGATTATTTTGACCAGTGTAATTTTCTTTGCATATCGCATGTAAAGAAGATGGCTACTATCCCTTTGCCTATACATTCGCTTTAGAGGCTAAAGATAAATCCTCAGACATGTTGCATTCTCCCAGGTTTTCTTTTATTATGTTGTGGTCATGAATAAGTGATGGAGTTGTATTGCTATTGTTATGAGAGAACTTTTGTTCAATTTCCTCCCTTCTTCATTTTGTGTGCCTAGTTATGTATTACAAGACTTGTCCTTTCATACTGTTCTTGTTGTATTGCTTGAATTGTTTGCATATAATGTGTTAAAAACAAGTACTCTAGTTATGTATTCCAAGTAGGCATAATACATAAAAATGCCCTTTATCTTGACCTCAACTGACATCTATGCCCTCCAACTTTGGGTGTGTACAAGTAGAAACTTATACTTGTATATAATTAAACAAGTAGACACACATGTTCTATATGGCGTTCTACATGACAATTCTCCATCCTACATGACGTCCTATCTGTATTATGTCACGTAGGACATGTGTGTCTACTTGTTCAACTTTATATGTACAAGTTTAAGTGTCTACTTATACATATCCAAAATTGGAGGGAATAAATGCTAGATGAGGCCAAATTAAAGGGCACATTTATGTATTATGTCTTCCAAGTACTCTTCTCTTCTTTGGCGTGGCTTGAATTGTTTGCATATCATATATTGTACATCATTGCAAATCAAGAAATGAAACTTGAGGGGATGTATTTGCTTGTTATTTGAGGGGATGAGGAAATTGTAGGTTTTTTAGCCTCAGATGTTGAATTTGAACCCAAAAGGGCAAAAAATCTCTAATGTTTATTGGGGCTTTAAACACAAATAAAATGTTGGTTTATTGATGAACGACACAATGAAGGAAAACATACGAATATGTATGTGTAGTCCAAGGATACAGTAATTATAAGCATGAATTGAGATAAAGTGAAATATCAAATTATCAATTGGTTAGTTAATTTATTTTTTATTTAACTTGTATATTATATAGGTGATGGTGCAAGAAAAATCATAAATAGGGATGACAATGGGGCCGGGTGGATGCGGGGTGGAGTGGGTTTAAGGCTATGCGGGGTGGGGCGGGCGAGATGCGGGGCGGGTTGAAGTGGTTTTTTTAAAACAAATGCGGGGCTGGGCCGGGCTGGCCACAAAATAACCTTCAAACTTAATTTTAACTTTATACATTAAGAGTGATAGAACATTTAAGATTGTTTCTTTAAAACTATTAAAATATTAAAGATAGTAAATGAAAATGATTAAATAAAAAATACAATTTCTTACATGTTTCCCAATTGACCTCTAAAAATTAAATTTTTAAGTCACTATCCTATTAAATTAATACAACTTAATGAAAAAATTAATTTATTTTATGAATTTTATTTTTAGTATCAAACTTAGCTAGAAAAAAAAAAGATTAAAAAAGTTATGCGAGCGGGTCCAGTGGCAGAGCCACGATCTCCGTGAAGGGGGTTTGAAGTATAAAGTAGTAAACTCGTAAAAATTACAAGATGAAAAACTGAGTGAGATGGAAAAGGAAAATACTAATTTTAACACGCTAAATTTAACTTGTCTTGTCATGCCGCGTTTAAGTTCTTCCTACTTTTATCTTGCTCCGCAAAGGACTGACTTCAGTCAACATTCTAGGTAAATGGGCTCAGATGAGATTTTCGTCAGCGCTATTAGTTTCAGAACGCCGAGTTTGCTCTAGTAGTGAGGTTTGCTAGAGTCCCGAGACTTTAGGTTGCGATTTGGATGTGGAGGCGAAAGTTTTGTTTTAGGCCGAAAAGGGCGGCGAGGGGATATTTTTGTCATAACAATATTTATTTATGGAAATTCAACGATTTCATTGAGTCTGAAATGTCAATTTAGTGGGGTATAGCATATATGATTTATTTTTATCGGGTCTCGAATAATTTTTGAGGGTCCATTCGGAGACTTTGAAAAATAGCAAAATATGCTTGCTAATGCAGACTTGTAGCGACGGAAAAATAAGCTTTTAGTGAAGGAAAATAGTGTTTAGTAACCAAATCGTTGAGTTATAACTCTCGAATTTTAGCTTAGAAGTTCATTATTTAAAACACAATTTCTTGAGTTATAGAACTTCGATTGAGCTGATTTCAGTTGCTACTTATTAGAAATTGTTGGGGATTCGAGTTAGGGTCATCGGGATAGCGTTATGGGCCCCTTTTGGAGGTAATTTCTTGTTCCCAAGACCTCTAGTTTATCTTTAATGTTGATCATGGTGTATTTTCTTGCATGTTCTGTTTGAGGCAGTTTCCGAGCTTGAATTGTGTCTATTTTTTGGGCACACATTTGTTGAGCTAATTAGGACACATTGGCAGAGTCAATTTTGGGATTCTAGTGCGGGTTGCACAAATGTATTTTTGACTCGATTTTGGGCACATCTCCAATTATTGCAATTTTGGTGTCTAAACATCCATATTGACGTTGTGATCGTGTTTTGGATAGAGTGGAAGTGATCAAAGGCTGATCAGAAGGGAAAAGCTCCACAATTGTGATTTTGGAGCGTGCAGGAACTGCTTTGAGGTAGGCTACGACTTACATGACTTTAGATTGAGCTTGTGAGTGTGAATTCATGTTGATTAACTAGTTTTGGGATATATTTATTGGTTGTATAATTTTTAGCTATTATAATTCATTCTTAGCCTTATTTTGGGTAGTTTTGGGGTTCATAAGCTTCCCTGCTTTAAATTTCATGATTGTATCTTGTCTTGTGTTATCATTGGGTTGATTGTACAGTTGTTATCAGCTTGTTTTTGGCTTAGCCTAGGCATAGGCTAGTGACTGACTTAGAGTTGCATTTTGGAGCCGATATGCCTTAGAGATTTTTCTGACGTTGCTTCGGATGACTTACATCCCTCTAGAGCAGACTTGTGTCTGATAGAATGAACCTTAGTTAGGTGTCAACTGAGCTCTTATGATCGATCGTTCATTCATAATCCCCTTTGTGTTTTGACTGGATGTGTTCGTTGGTGATTTTGGGCCTTATTTAGCTATTTGGATGGGTCTTGAATTCGGAGCTAGAGTGGGTCCTAGGTGATTCTGATGATGATTTTCGCTCTACGGTTTGTGTTAGAAGCATGTGTCTTTTGGAGACACACAAATTTCTAAGTCATGGTTCAAGGCCTGGCGTATGTCTTTAGTCACGGTTTGAGGCCCTGACATACATTTATTAGCCTAGGTTTGAGGCCCTAGCACATCTCTTTCAACCTCGGTTCGAGTTTGGGCATCACCTCTAATTGTCGGGTTCGAGTCCTGATCTTGGTGACTATTGATTTATTTGGGTTTCCATTACCACGGTTTGAGTCTGTCGATGGTTGTGGCAGTTCTGGGATACTCTTAAACATAATTATCTTAGTAGTTTCCTTAACTCTTCTGTATACTCACCATGCTTATGGGGGTCTGTTTGGTTTATTTACTTTTAATTGCGCATGATTGTACCTTCTAGGCTTATGGGGGTCCAAATAGGTTATAGCTAACTATTTACCTTTCCGTTTTCCCTTTCCTAGACTCGTGTGCACTATAGTTAGTCTTTCATCATCGCTTCGCTCGTTTGACCTCCCATTGTTTTACTTCTCGCTTTTCATTATTGTCTTTACTTTCCAAGCCCAGTCGACCTATGATGTCTACTGGGTACATGTTGTTTTGGTACTTATACTACACTCTGCATCTATTTTCTTGATGCAGATCCGAGCACCAATCGTTAACTTGATTCCGAGCATGTTATAGGGATATTCTGAGATCGAGGGTGGGTTTATGGCGTCCTGAATCAACCTATCTCCTTCCGTATATAGTTTGTGGCTAATCTTTTGTATATGAGTCAAGTATGCATTTTTGGTCCACTTTTGAGACTTGTACTCTTTTTAGTAGCTCTATACTTGTGACTTCCAGGCCGTGGGATTGGATCATTCATTTTGGTTTGTAATAGTCTATTGTTCTTATCTTCCGCTGCTTTCATTATAATTATTTTTGTTTTTTTGTGTTGGTTGTTGTTTCTACTCGATATGCCCGTTACTTGTCGTTTTGGAATATGGATTGACTTACTTACTGGTGTCGTATGACAGGTGTCATCATGACTCGAGGTTTGGGTCGTGACATCTGATAGTTTGAGGGCATTTTCTTTCCTTTGTTTGGCATGCTGGACTGTCATGTCAGTAATCTGAATGGCTTATGTGGACATCCTAATGTTGTATTGGTATTTGTGGTCCAAAAAATAGACGGGACGAGTATTTTTTATACCAAAACAAATGGAGGGTAAATGTGAGCTATTTCAAATAATTCGAAGATATTTTGACCTTTTTCCGTTAATAAAATTAATCTAAATAGAATAAAATAAAATAAACCTTTACTCAACAAATTATGAGCCTTTGTTTATTTAAAAATTGTAAGATGATATATTAATGAGTAAAGCCTTAAAATAAGGTAATATGCAAGCAATTACTTTATCATTGACAAAGCACCACTATTAGACTTTGTTGCACTAATTGAAGATTAAAAAAAACCCGGTCAAAACAACAATATGAACATGTACAATGGACAGCTAACGTGCAAGCCTAGCTTGCAATAATTCAATTCAACTGAAATTTCCATTTGTATTAAATGTGTTGTGTTCATATTACTGTGGACCCCATAACAATAATTCATGAAAACTTTTCATATTTGTTGTCCTGTATACAATAATGGTCCCAAATATCCTCAATTTTATCTATCCACACCCTTCTTATCTTTCTTCTCAAATTTCAACAAATTAACCAATCGAATCCATGGCATCATCTTCTTCTTATGTAAGCAATTCACAATATTGTCCTCGATGGAAGTATGATGTCTTTCTGAGTTTTAGAGGTGAAGATACTCGTAAAACATTTACAGGTCACTTGTACGAAGGTTTGAAAAATAGGGGAATATTCACCTTTCAAGATGATAAAAGGCTAGAGCATGGTGATGCGATTCCAGAAGAACTCTTGAAAGCTATCAAAGAATCTCAAGTTGCCCTTGTAGTTTTTTCAGAGAATTATGCTACATCCAGGTGGTGCTTGGATGAACTAGTGAAAATTATGGAATGCAAGAAGGAAGAAAATAGACAAATAGTCATACCGATATTCTATAATGTGGATCCAGCACATGTTCGTCACCAAAGTGAGAGCTTTGCAAAAGCATTTGCCAAACATGAATCGAAGTATAAGGATGATGTCGAGGGAATGGAGAAGGTGCAAAGATGGAGGATTGCCTTAACTGTTGCCGCAAATCTAGAAGGATATGACATCCGCCAAGGGTGAGTTAAAAAAAATATGTGTAGTTTATACGTTAGAAATGCTTTATTTAAGTCATTTTTTAAGGAAAAAATGTTTATAGACACTTTTTTTTTAAATTTAATATATAATCAATTTATTTTCAATTTTAGCACTTCAACTCAAACATCTGATGGTGCTTATTTATTAAACCAGCTCCCCCACATGAAAATTATTTCTCAGCACTAACAGTATGAAATACTTATAATACATTACTTTATTATGCTTATCCACAATTAATGTTCTTATTTATGTAGGGTTGAATCAAAGAACATTCAACAAATTGTTAACCAAATTTCGTCCAAATTATGCAAGACTTCAGTATCTTATTTGCAAAATATTGTGGGAATAGATACTCACTTAGAGGAAGTAAAATCCCAACTAAATCTTGGAATCAATGATGTTCGGATTGTGGGGATCTGGGGCATGGGGGGAATTGGTAAAACGACAATAGCAAGGGCAATTTTTGACACACTCTCGTGTCAATTTGAAGATGCTAGTTTCATTGCGGATATTAAAGAAAACAAATATGGAATGCATTCTTTGCAAAATATCCTTCTCTCAGAACTACTAAGGAAAAAAGATAATTATGTGAATAATAAGGAGGACGGAAAGCACATGATGGCTCGTAGACTTCGTTTTAAGAAGGTTTTAGTTGTGCTTGATGACATAGATCACAGAGACCATTTGGATTACCTAGTAGGAAATCTTGATTGGTATGGTGATGGGAGTAGAATTATTGTAACAACTAGAGATAAACATTTGATTGAGACGAATGATATAGTATATGAAGTGACTACACTAGCTGACCATCAAGCTATTAAATTGTTCAATCAATATGCTTTCATCAAAGAAGAAGTTCCAAACGAACGTTTTGAGAAGCTCTCAATGGAGGTTGTACATCATGCTAGAGGCCTTCCTTTAGCCTTGAAAGTGTGGGGTTCTTTATTACATAAGAGGGACATAACCGAGTGGAAAAGTGCTATAGAGGAAATGAAAAATAACTGTAATTCAGAAATTGTTGAGAAGCTTAGAATTAGCTATGATAGATTGAATATCATACAACAAGATATATTTCTCGATATATCATGCTTCTTTCGAGGGAAAGATAAAGATTATATCATGCAAATTCTTGAGAGCTGTTATTCTGGAGCAAATATCGGATTGCGTATCCTAATAGACAAATCTCTTGTGTTCATCTCTATAAATAATACTATTGAAATGCATGACTTAATACAAGAGATGGGTAAATACGTGGTGAAAATGCAAAAAAAATCGGGAGAATCTAGCAGAATATGGCACACTGAAGATTTCAAAGAAGTTATGGCCAACAACACAGTAAGTAGGTTAAACAATGCAACATTATTCAATTTCCAGTTTTCATATATTGAAATAAATTTATCTTATGTTATTAAGCCATTATTTGGTCTAGTATCCATTTAATATGTTTATCAAGCTTTCAATCTTTGAATTAGCTTGAAATTTGTATGATATTTTGTCCATAATAACTCAATCAATAATTTTTTTTGGCAAGTAAAAAATATTTTATTTACCAAAACAGTTAAACCAAGTAATACAGGGGACTGTGTTGGCACCACCACCAAACACATTCAACTACTACATAAAATGTCTCATATCTATTGTTTCTATTCTCAAGGGTAAAAATTTATTCCTGCAATGGCTGCTGTTAGGCGTGCTTGATATGATCCTCTGAACACGACCTCTTGGATTATCTTCCTGATTACCTTTCGGGGCTCACTTTTCATTGCCTTGAACACACTATTATTCCTTTCAATCCACACATAGTAGACACCGGCAGCCAAGGTCATTTTATAGATGTCATCAACAACTCCGTGATCTTGTGCCCATTCTAGTTCTTCTGTCCAAGTCAACACTTGTCTATCTATTCCTAACCGTTGTAACAGCTTGGACCATATGGTAGCAGCATATGCACATTGGAAAAAATAGATGGTCTATACTCTCAGGTTGTTCAGTACACAAGGGACATATTGAGTCATCAATTATCCTCCATTGTAGTAGCCTATCTCTTGTGTGGAGTCTTCTTAACGCGACAAGTCTCAAAATAAAGATCCACTTTGGGAAACCCTTGTTATTGTGAATCAGTTTCCACCAGTCTACCACTTGGAAATTACCTCTCAATCGCACATACATCTCTTTAATGGAATATGCATCAATTCCTGTAAGCTCCACCTCTCTTATATGTCCGCTTCCTCCAGATACTTCTTTGCTTGAAAAATCTTCTGCACCACCCATGAAGCCTGTTTTGGCGTGCATTCCCAGATAGAATTGCCCTTTATGTAATAGAAGTGGACCCACTTGACCCATAACTTATCTTTTTTACAGCACAAATTCCATAGCAACTTGCATATAGCTATCTTGTTCCAATAGGCTACATCTACGATGTTTAGTCCACCTGCCTCTCTAGGTAAGCAAACTCTATCCCATGCTAAGAGAGCCTTCTTTGTAATCTCTGTTCCTCCTGTCCATAAGAACCTTCTACAAGTGGTTTCAATGAGGCTTATCAAGTTGGCAGGTAGAACAAAAATTTGAGACCAATATATTTGTATAGAGAATAGTACTGACTTGATCAATTGTTCCCTTCCTGCATATGATAATAATTTTGTGGTCCAACTATTGATCCTACACAACATTTTATCCAGTAATGGCTTGCATTGCGTAATTGTTAGCCTCTTGGTACTGAGTGGAACTCCCAGATATTTGGAAGGCATTTCAGCTTTGGTAAAATTAAGCATACTTAGAATAGCCTCCTGTTGACCACTGTTCACTCCACCAATATAGATAGAAGATTTATCTTTATTTGCAACTAATCTTGATACCTTGGAGAACTCTTGAAAGCACTCGAACATTAGTTGAACTGATCTTCGCTCCTTTGCAAAATAGTAGCATGTCATCTGCGAACCCCAGCTGAATCAAGTTCAATTTAGAGCATCTCGGATGATATACACATTGTTTATGATTTTGTAGCCTCATGAGAATTCTGGAGAAGTACTCCATAGCAATAACAAAAAGAAAAGGGGACAAAGGGTCCCCTTGTCTTAGTCCCTTTTTGGCATCGAATGGTTTAGTAGGCCGACCATTGATATTGATTGAGAAGGTAACAGATTGTAGGCATTCCATAATCCAAGTTATGAACTTTGAAGGGAAATTGAGTCCTCTAAGGATCTGTTCTATGAATATCCATTCAAGTGAATCATATGCTTTTTGCATATCAACCTTAAGCATACATCTCGGAGTTATCCCTTTCCTTCCATATCACTTTACCAGTTCATGACTCATCAAAATGTTATCACTAATTAGTCTTCCAGGGACAAATGCAGATTGAGATTGGCTAATTAATGCATCCATTACAGGTTGTAATCTATTTGTAAGGATCTTGGATATCAACTTGTACAGAATAGAGCAACAAGATATAGGTCTATACTCTTTTATAGCAACAGGATTCTTAACCTTAGGTATCAAAGTTACCACAGTACAATTCACACGGTAATATAATTTCCCAGTTTCAAAAAACTTCAGTACTGCAGATGTGATCTCTGGCCCAACAATAGGCCATGCTATTTTGAAAAAATATGCATTCAACCCATCTCCTCCCGGTGCTTTGTGGTCATCAATACCTTTTAGAGCTTCCTCTACCTCCTCTGGCAGTATAGGAGTAATAAGTTGCATTTGCTGGCTTCTGTTTAGAACTGCTCTACTGGTGCATATATCAGGAAAGTAGTCTGCTGTATTCCCTAGTAGGTTCTTATAGAATCCCACGATTTCAGCTTCCACTTGATCATCATTTGTTGTCCAAGAGCCATCAGCTAGTTGCAATTTCTCTGGTATAGTTGGATGCATTTCTGTTCTTCATTGTTGCAAAGAAGTATGCAGAGTTAGTATCACCTCAATGCAACCACTGCATTCTTGATTTTTGTTTGAGAATACTTTCTTCCACCATCAACCATTTCTCCAGCTTTGCCTTTCTCACTTTCCTCCTCAAATAATGATTGGTCTACATTGTGATCTTTCATTTGTCCCTGTAATTCCAGCAAATGCTACTCTAGCATCATTAATCTTTTGTGGAACATTTGAAAACTCCCGAGTATTGAGGCTTTTCAGTTCCTGCTTTACATTTTTCAATCTCAACCAGACCATTTTCATATATCTCCCTGCAACTGGTTTGCTCCATCCCTCTGCCACTTTTGCAAGAAATTCATCATGATTAGCTAGATGGTTCATAAATTTGAACGGTCTAGGCTTGATCTTAGTTGTTTGATTGAAATTCATGCAAATGGGTGAGTGGTCTGAAAAACCAGGCGCTAATATCTCCACCTCTGTTTGTTGCATAGTCGTCATCCAACATGGATTCACCAACACTTTGTCTATGCGGCTAAACACATGACCATTTGTCCACGTATATGTCCCACCACTGGTTCTCACTTCACACATCCCAGTGTTATCTAGTAACTCTTGAAAATCTCTTGTTTCTGCATCCTGGACCTCCGACCCATGCATTCTGTCCTCATGGTGCAGCACTGCATTGAAATCCCCCATTACAAGTCAAGGTCCGTGAGTTCTGCCATTAATCTCATCAAGTTGTGTCCATAAGCTTCGTCTATTTCCACTGTGTGCAGACCATATATTGATGAGAAATAGAACTCCGAAGGAACTGCTGAACATTTAATATAGCCATGTATCAGCAGATCAGTCATAATAAGTAATTCAAACTCTATTACCTTAGGATCCCAAATGAGCCAGATTCTGCCTTTAGTGCTCTGTGTGTAGTTTGCATGCCATTCCCATTTATAAGCAATTTTATTGATGATCTTGTGTGCTATATGCTCCTTCACCTTGTTCTCTAAGACTGCTACAATATTAATTTTATTCTCAATAATAAACGACCTAAACTCTTTTTGCTTGTATACTTTATTTATACCCCTCACATTCCATGTGACCAGCTTCATATAGAGTGTAATGGGGATTGCAGACCTTCAGATCCAATTGAACTACTACTCTGCCCTTGTTCCTCATTCTGTTGTCCTTGTGGTTTGATCATAGCCGCACTTAAAGGACTAAAGCCATTTGTTGTATTCAAGTATTGTGGTTGTGGGCTCATTGTGTTCCTTGCCGCCAACTTGTATTGAATATTCAGCCATTTATCAGTGTTTGATTGCTCCTTTCCAGTGGCCTTGGGCAGACTCCTTGGTTGAGCCACTTCTGTATTACCATGTTGCGTGTTGGTTTCATTCCCAAGAGGAGCATTTTCCACGTTCTCACCTCCTCCTTTAGCTTGCCATTCTTGCACTGGCTTTCTAAACCTTTCCACCAGTTTGGTTTTAGCTGTTTCAGCTTGCTTCACTGGTGGACCTTGTTTCGTCTCTCGAGTTAGCTTCCTATTCTGATTAGTTTTGCAATCATGACCCACTTGTAGACAAGTATGACAGTATTCAGGCACCTAGTCATACCAAACTTCCTGCTCAAAAAGGTGACCTGTAGGGTCCTGAACAAGAATGGTCTTGGGCATTGGTAGTGTTACATCCATTTCTATTAGGACTCGAGCATATTCAATCCTATCTACTGATGTTGTGCATTCATCCGCGTAGATAGATTTCCCTAAACAACTACTTAGTCTGCTCAATGAGTCCCTACCCCAACAGTTCAAAGGTAAATTGGGAAATTTCACCCACAATGGTATCATCTTCAACACCTCATAGCTAAAATTAAATTCCTGACTCCATGGCTTCACTATAATTGGCTTGTTATTGATCAGATGAGGCCCTGAGAAGAGTACCTCATCTCTGTCAACTACACTATTAAACCTGGCCACAAAATAATCTTCATTGTGGTAGAATATCTTAGGCTTCGTTGTGAAGTTCCACTTTGTGCTTATGAATCTGTCCAATGCTGCTATGGTTGGGGACGCCCCTTCCACATACAATATTGCTGCTTGTTTCCATTGTTCAGTGCCCTTATTCACCTCCTCCGAGTCAAGTTGGACAATCTTCACGCCTTCTTTAATTATAGGCACAATGTATTCTAAATTCATCCCTTTCACAGCCAATTTATTACCCTCAATCAATGTTGTCCAGTTTTTTCCTATTTTGGCCTTCTCGACAGGATGGAATATTGATTGCTCTCTAGTAGTCTATTTCTGAGCATTACTCTTTGGGATACCTCCAGTTTGAGCTATCTCACAAGAAGGTATTGAATCTAGGGTTTTTAAGCCCGCTTGCATAAGGATCCTTGTTGCTGTGTTGCCAGATATCAAAACCCCTCTCTTGTTTCCTTCAGTAGTAGCCGATTTGGTCCCAGACATGCTACCCACCATATTGGGTGTTGATGCTATCACAGCCCCCATCGACATCTCGTTCTCATCATCCTCTCCGTCACTTAGTGTTCTTTGACCAGGCTTTTGCACTCCATGTGGCTCAAGTGGTATTTTCATGAGTTTCGCAAGCTTCTCCTTATCCTTTCTTGGCCGTCCCCTGGCCATTCCGGCCAAGGAGCACCGTTGCTAATGTACGCTCCGTGAAAAAGACACCTATCCAAATTATCGTGCACCGAGAGCTCCTTCAAAAGACAAATCTTTTGAAGTGTTCCCAATCAATAATTTTTAAAGCTAATATATCTTGGCTTCGTAAACATATCTATGTTCTTGCTTTTTCACTACCAAATGTCCGCATCTGTTGTTCTTGAATGTTTAGATGAATTATTATTTGTTTATATTGTTATACTTGAATTATCACCAACTATTTATCAAAATAGACCTCATAGATAGTCCACGACTCATAATCTGAACGCTCAAAATAGACCTCATAGATGGGTCTTATATATAACCTTATGCAAATAGTGATATTGTTAAGTTTATTGTACACAACATTTGAAGTTATGATTTATTAATTTATGATCTTTTTACCAGGGAACCATGGCAATGGAAGCAATTTGGTTTACTTGCTTTGAACAAATATGCTTTAATAAAGAGGCGATGAAAAATATGAAAAGGCTTAGGATATTATACATTGCTGATGGTAGGCTAAACCGGTTGTCTTCGCCCCACTCTTCCATTGATTCGAAATACATTCTCAATGGCTCCATTGAGTTTCTGTCCAACAACTTGCAGTGGGTTTACTGGGAGCACTATCCTTGGGTGTCATTGCCAGAAAATTTTAAACCCCAAAGGCTTGTTCATCTCTATCTCGGGTGGAGTTTGTTGCATGATTTATGGACACAAAGAAAGGTACCGTTTTATTTGAGATACTTTCTATTTGATTTGTCCTTGAATTATAATGTTTGTGATTAAATGAAATTAAGATATTAGTTTCATAAACACCTTTATTTAGTTTCTGAACATTTATATAAATGAAAATTAAACAATTTCTTTCTATATTCTGATAGGAGCTTTTGCCGTGTCTACGATGGCTAGATCTCAGCTTCTCTGATAGGCTGATGCAAACACCAAATTTCACGGGGATGGCAAATTTGGAGTGTTTGAATCTGAAGAGATGTAGGAGTCTTAAAAAGGTGCATCCTTCACTGGGAAATTGCAAAAAACTCAATAAGTTAAGTTTGTATCGTTGTAAAAGCCTTGAGAAGTTTCGATGTGTTAACGTGGAGTCTCTTGAACATCTTGATCTAGAGGGCTGCTTAAAATTAGATAAATTTCCAAATTTCCTCGGGAAAATGAAGTTGGAGTTAGAGATTAAGGTGGAACGCACTGGTATAAGGGAACTACCCTCATCTATTCAGTATCTAACTCATATTACCAAGAAACATTTGCTAGGCATGAAAAACCTTGAAGCTCCTTTTACGGAGCTAGATTTGGCGGGTATGAAAAAACTTGTAGCTCTTCCGAGCAGCATTGGCATGTTGAAAGGTTTGGTGAAGCTAGATGTGTCATGGTGCTTAAAACTTGAAAGCTTGCCAGAAGAGATAGGTGGTTTAGAGAACTTGGTGAATCTTGATGCGAGCTGCACTCGAATTTCAAAACCTCCATCTTCCATCGTCCACTTGAACAAGCTTAAATTCTTGAGTTTTGCAGGACAATGTTTAGAAGATGGAGTGTACTTTGTGTTCCCTCAGGTGAATGAAGGGTTACGCTCATTGGAAATTCTGAATCTCAGTTCATGCAATTTAATAGATGGAGGACTTCCACAAGACATTGGATGCTTATCGTCTTTGAAAAAGTTGGATCTCAGTAAAAACAATTTTGAGCATTTGCCTCGAAGCATAGCCCAACTTGGTGCTCTTGAAGCCTTGTACTTATCATATTGCAAGAGGCTTACACAGTTGCCAGAATTTCCGGAGCAGTTAGATAAAATAGATGCATATTGGAGCAATGATTCAATCTGTAATTCGTTGTTTCAGAATATCTCATCATTGCAGCAGCATGACATCTCTGCTTCAGATTCCTTGTCATTAAGAGCGTTCGTTAGTTGGGAGGAGAATATCCCTAGTTGGTTCCACCATCGAGGATTTGATAAAAGCGTATCAGTCAATTTGCCTGAAAACTGGTATGTTAGTGATAACTTCTTGGGATTTGCTGTATGTTACAGTGGTGAATTAATTGACATGACAGCTCACTTGATTTCCTTATGTGATGATGGGACCTCGGGTATCACCCGGAAGCTTGCCTTATCCAACCATTCAGATTGGAATTCTAAGATTTATTTTTTCTTGGTACCTTTTGCTGGCTTATGGGATACATGCAAGGCAAATGGGAAAACACCAAATGACTATGGGCTTATTACGTTATGTTTCTCTGGAGAAATGAACAAGTATGGATTACGTTTGTTGTATAAAGATGATCCTGAGCTTGACACGAATTGCTCCTCTTCTACGAAACATTCTAATATTCTTGGGAGAGTGGTCAGTCTCTTCAGCTGCATTAATTGATCTCTGCTTTAATAATTTTAATTACTTAAACTCTTCTCATATATGGTTAGCACTGTTTTTGATTGCTTGTTTATCAACGTGTTGTCGATGATAAAGAAATTAGTGGGTACTTTTTCTCTCCAGCTTCGTCTGTTTGTAGCACATATTTGTTTGTGGATCTTCTAATACAGTTCAAACAAAAATTTCCTAATAATTATGAATAATGTTAAATGAAAATACCAGCTAAACTGTCCCAAACTTTGGTTCAAAGAGTATTAAGAAGTTTTACAGAAATTTCATATATGTGAATGAATAATATTCAATGACTAGGCCCAATAGCAATAATTCAATTCAATACAGTAGACCCCATCTTCATTGAATTTTGTTCCAAATTTCAACAAATTAACTGAATTCGTCACATCAACTTTTGTGAGTAATTCACAATACTGTCCTCAATGGAAGTACAATGTCTTCTTAAGTTTTAGAGATGAAGATACTCATACAACAATTGCGGGCTACTTGTATGAATGTTTTACAAGGAGGGGAATAGTCACCTTTCAAGATGATAAAAGGCTAGAGCATGATGATTCGATCCCACAAGAAGTACTCTTTAAGCTATTGAAGACTCTCAAGTTGCTCTTGTCATCATTTTTTCAAAGAATTATGCCACATCGAGGTGGTGCTTGTATGAACTAGCGAACACATGGAATGCCAAAAGAACGAAAAATGGACAAATAGTCTTACCGGTCTTCTATGATGTTGATGCAACAGATGTTCGAAACCAAAGGGGAGCTTTGCATAAGCATTTGCCAAATAAAAGCAAGGATGATGGTGATGGGATGCACGCAGAAGGTGCAACGTAACTATGGAGGACAGCCCTAACTATCGATCTACACATAATTATATACTACTTTATCGAACAAAGATTCTCTACCTCAAAAATTAATGAGTCAAACAGAATCTTAAATAACTTAATTTTCTGAAAATAGTTTGATTTATGTGCATAATTGTGGGGAGAAACATAAGAAGAATGGTATCAGAGCTATGGATGTTGAGAAATATAAGAAGAAACATACTAGTAGAAAATTAAGAAAAGTAAGAAGAAAATTAAACAAATTATATCCGGAATATAAACAACTCAATATCACAAAAACTGATAATGAAAAACTAGATCAATTAATAGATAATATATCTAAAATAGAATATAAATATATTCAATATTTAAAGATACAATGAATAACGAGAATAACGAATATAGACAACAACTTACTAAAATAATTATAGAAAAAAGACAAGAATTAAGACATAAGCAAAATAGGCTTAACAATAATATATTTGCAGGAGTTTGTCACAAATCTATAGTAGCACAAAGAAAAACTATTTTCTATCTACAAATACAGATAGAAAGTTTAGAATATAAACTTCAACATAATTTATAAATGAATAAAGAAGAATATGCAATAGATGAAAAAACATATGAAAATTACGACGGACTAAAAATAAAGATAATATTTTCTAATCTAGGAAGGAGATATAAGAAAATAGGTGACAACCTAAGTTTAATGTTAGAAAAAGAAACAGTAAAATTAGAAGATAGCTTAACTGCTATGGTAAGAATAACAAAAGAAAATGAAGAAATAGATAGAAAAACGGAAATTGAAAAAATAAAACAACAAGCAAAAAATGAAGTACAACAATTAGAAGAAGTAAAAAATACTAAAATAATAGAACTAGAAAAAGAGCTGGCAATATTAAAAGAAATGTATGAAATTAAACAAAAAGAAAAAGAACAAAAAATAAAATTAGCAAATGAGATAAATAAATTTAAAGAAAAATTGCAGTTAGAAGAAGAACTAGAAGAAAAAGAAGAAAATAACCAAGATAATCTACCTGAAATAAGAATTGATGAAATAAACGAAGATGATTTAGATGAACAACATTCAGAAACAAGCGAAACATATACAAAACTTTTAGCAAACATAGATAATACAAAGAATTTAGAAGTAAATACAGGAGACATAGATACAGATGAAAAACTGAGTACATCAGGAGTAAAAAATCCAAAAAACTTAAATCCACAATATTATAATACAAACTATGGACAATACGACAGAAATAAAGTCATATGGAATAAAAGACTAAATAAAAAATGGACACCTAAACCAATAACTGAACAACATAGTTTTTTAGATTTAGACTGTGCAACAGATATAAATAAGACAATCCAATTATGGATGGGATATATATCAAAACAATTAATAGATAACAAAATAGTAATAACAGAAACACCAGGATACATAGAAAGAATGCTTATAGGAATGGAAAAATTATGGTTACAAAATTTAACAAGTGAAAGCTTAGAAACATTGAGAAGTAATAAAAAATTTAATGGTGAATTAGCCACTACAACTATGGAAATATTATATAAATACGAAATATCTATAAGAAATGAATTCAGTAGTATGACAAC
>JAJOOS010020216.1:0-16002 GCA_029582725.1 Solanum chiquidenum | reverse complement strand
ATGACCCGGTAGGCCATTTTTGGAAAGTTTCATGAATTTACCATTTTGCCCCTCCGGATATCGATCCTGAGTATGTTATGATTGAGTTTTGAAAATTTGTTTCGAACTTTAAGATTAAAGATGAGAATTTGGTAAGATTATAGTTTGAAAGGCTAACATTGTTAGAAAGTGATTTTCGATGTCTTTTGGAGTTTCAAGCATCGAAATGGAACTTCGTCGATTCCATCATTCCCGAAATATGGAATATGATTTGTGAGGGTTGTCGGTTTCAGATTCAGAGTCATTTTGAGGATTTGAGATCCTAAGCTGGAAAAATGTGAAAATTATTAAGCCTTTGAGAGTCAACATTCGGGGTTCAGATGCTAGGATCAAAATTCCAAGAGTTCTGTTAGATTCGGGGGATGATTTTAGGCGTAGGTAAGTTCTTTGTTGATTTTTGAGAGGTCCCGATCTTGGTTTAGCCTTTTCAGGCGTAGGTAAGTTCTTCCGGCTAGCTTCCCTTAACTGGACAGCCTAACTTCAAAAGGTCATAACTCACTCATCCAACTTCTAAACTTAGAAAACTCGGTGGAGTTGGAAAGATATTTCAAAGGTCTTTCCTACGGTATCTGGTATCACACCTAAATCATCTTTAGCTAGGAGTTATGGTCGTTTTAAGTCGACCCAAAACTCATACTTAAGCATAACTTACAAAATTTCAGATTTTGCTATTCCAATTTAATTCTTTTTGAAACTCAAGGTGCTACATATAGTGACCTTAACACTCAAGAAATTTTCAATTCCTTGGTAAAATCTCACTCACTACGAAGAACGGTTCGAGTCTTAGTTCGAAAAATTTTCTGGAGTGTACACTTGGCCTGGCTTACTAACTCAGCGGAAGAGTTAACTCATAACATAAACATTTATGTAGAACTATAATATCATAAAGGAACATTCAACTGGCCATTAAGGGAAACTCAAGTCTTTAACATATGAAACGAAAAGTAAAGACAACTGAATTAACTAACTGATTGTCCGTCTATGAAACCTCTAAATAACTGAGATGGATGTCAGGACAGGCCCACGACATCCTAATGAACTAATACTAAATTGAAAACAATAAAAATGAGTCCTCCGGAATGCAAAAAGGCTCACTAACAGACTCTGAACTGCTCACTGGATCAACGATGTGCTGGATGCCGATCCTAGTTACATATATATATATCATAAGACGATACAGGACAACTGGCATCAGTACATTGAATGTACAAGTATGCGAGTTGGAATGCTAAAACAACATAGGCTTGAAAGGGAATCTGAAAGAAACACTTACATTGGCTCTTCTCAACTCATGAATACTTAACTGAACTCATTTTAATATAAAGCAGTTTAAAACAAGTGCAATATAAAGAAAATCTATTTAAAAACATGATGTCAACTCTGTGTATATACAAGGATACAACATAACTCTGAAATGTATGTAAAAATACAATAAACTGATGTATATAAAAATACAATAACTTATGTGGGAGTTTATCTAACCGACAACCATCACATAAGAGCTATAGTGATGATACAACGATCTACCTCACGCTGCCAGCGCATCCTATACCCGGCCAGAGGTATAGGACCTGAACTACTAAGTGAATCCACTAGTCTATTGTGAAAAGGGTTCATCTAAAAAGTATGACCCTTTTCTACCCATGGTGGCTACATGGTTTTATGGAGACGTGAGTTATTTGAACTCATGCTCGCCCCCAATTCGGTGCTCAATACTACTCCCAAAATATACTAGCTCTTATGTTTTTAAAAAAACATACTTCTTCTGTGATTTGAGATTAGTGCTAAAAAACTTAGCTCAAAGGCTATCTTGGAAATCAAAGTTTCCCCTCTTGCTTCATTTAGAAAGCAGTTACTCTTTTCTGAAAACTAGTCCGAAGGCTCGAGGTTTCCTTTCTTATTTAAATGTGAAAACATTTTAAACCCTTTTGGGAATACATAGTCCCCATATACTTTTGAAGAAATTAACTTCAAACTTACTCTTTAATCTTTACTCAACTTGAACTTTAAGTCTTAAAACAAAGTTAAAACATTTGGAAAAGACTTTTGGAAAACTCTAAGAACTTCTCTTGACTTGACTCTAAACTTTCCTTGAATTGGATTATGGATTCGAGGTTCATGATCTCATGTTTATGTATGATTTCATGATGTTTAGATGTACCTTATAGAGTTGGAATCAACTACAAAATATAGGTACATTGCTAAGGAACTAATATGAAAAATTGGGGAAGAAATGAGAGGAATTGGCGACCTTGGCGCTCTGAGAGGCGCGGGGTGCCAGAGCACAAACTTCAGAGCTAAAGTTGTGGCGCTCTGTCTGGCGCGTCGCCCCAGAGCCCAAAGTTCATAGGAACTTTTGTGGCGCTCTGGGAGGCGCGGCGCCCCAAACCCTTGCCCAGAAAATTCCCGATTTTTCTTGCTCATTTTTCATCTCTAAACCCTCTAAACTTCGATGGTCCTTTCCCTAAGCACTTTGAATCATTTGTACCCTCAATATACATCATATTCTACTCAAAAAACACAACTAACAACATGAATCAATCTCAAGAAAACTCCAACAACACAACCCACAATAATTCAAACGAATTTCATTAAGAACTCAAGGATTTACTTTTAAATCTAATAACATCGCAGAAATTGAATCATGATTGGCGCGTGGGTGAACTAACCCAACGCTATGTGATCTCACATACCTTGTAGGGATCACCCCCGACGAAATACACAAGCTAATCTCGACGAATGTTGACGAATCTCGAACTTTCTTCTCTTTTCTCCTCTTTTCTCTTTTCTCCAAGCCCTAGCGTGAACTCTAACTTTTCTAAACTGACCAAATTTTGGGTTTACCCCAATTAATCTCCTAAAACGGATTAAAATTATAGGGCAAGAAAAAGACTAAAATACCCCTTTAAAATCCAGATTGGACATTTCCTTATTTGAACAGCCCAACTTCCAAAGGGCATAACTTGCTCATACGAACTCGAAATGACTCAAACTTGGCGGCTTTAGAAAGATTATTCCAAGGGCTTTCCAACCATATCTGGAATTACACCTAAATCATCCTGAGCTAGGAATTATGTCCGTTTGAAGTTGACCAAAAACTCATTTTAACACCTTTACTAAATTTCCAGATTTTTAAATTCTTCCCAAAAATAACTATTTCCAGATTTTAAACTTCCTTCTAGTTCTTTCCAGTCGCGAGATGCTACACTTTATTGATGTAAAGGGCTTTTGACTCAATTTGTACTCTCTATTATTCTAGATGGTGATTGAGACAAGTTTATATTCTTATTTTCGTTTATGAAAAAGGAGTTGACTTCTATTGTACAAGTTTTAAATTTTTTGCAATTATTCTATGTCTTTATGTTATGATTATGATAAGGGCTTGTATGAGACCCCTTCGGAGTCAAGTACGCCATGTTACTTCTAGGGGGTAACCCCAGGTCGTGACAAACTTGATAATTAGAGCACAAGGTTATAGAATGATTCTAGGATGACGTCTCATGAACCACGTCTAGTAGAGTCTTTTTCATAAGTGTGAAGCGCGCCACAATTATGAATGAGAGGCTGTAAGATGTTTAGGAAATTTCACTTCTTTCATTACTCCTTAGTCGTGCCTTAGAGTTTTAATTCTATGGAGTCCTTTTTCTAACCCTTTTCTTGTGCATATAGGAATATGACTACAAGAAGAGCGGCCGCAAGAAGAGTGGAAGAGGAGATTGCTAACGAAGGAGTTCATCCCCAAGGTCCTCAAGGGCCTCAAGTTCCTCAAGCTCCTAATGAAGAGGGGGCTATGACCAATGTGGAGATAAAGACGACTCTCCAAACATTGACTCATGCTTTGACAACTCAAGTCACTAGGGATGCTAGAGTTCAAGTGAACCCCAAAGCAAGTACAATCGATTCAAGGATTAGGGATTTCACAAGAATGAATCCTCCTACATTTTATGGCTCCAAAGTGGATGAAGACACACAAGGGTTTATTGATGAAGTGTTTAAGGTTCTTGATGTTATGGGTGTGTCTCCAAGTTAGAAAGGCGGAACTAGCCGCCTACCAATTGAAAGATTTGGCTCAAGTATGGTATGAGCAATGGAAGGATGAGAGAACCCTGAGAGCGGGCCCTGTAGATTAATGAGTGTTCAAGTTGGCCTTTCTTGATAGGTTTTTCCCATTAGAGTTGAGGGAGAGAAATATGTAATAATTCATCAACCTTCGCCAAAGAGGTATGAGTGTGAAGGAATATGGCCTTAAGTTCACCCAATTGTCTAAATATGGTCCAACCTTAGTGGCGGACTCTAGGGCCAAGATGAACAAATTTGTTATGGGGATATCCGATTTGGTAGTTAATGAATGTCGTTCGGCAATGCTCATCCCAAGTATGAATATTTCACGTATCATGGTTCATGCCGTGCAAATTGAGGAATAAAAGCTCAAGCAAGTGAATAGAGAAGTAAAAAGAGCAAGGACTGATGATGGGAATTCTTCCAAGAGTAAATTTGAGGTTCAAGGTAAACCAAGGTTCAAGAAGAGGTTTTACAACCAAGGCTCATCTAGCACTCCAACAACAAAGATAAGGTGTCTAACCCTAAGCCACAAGGAGGTAATAATGGTAGCTCTTATGTTGAAAGACCTAATTGTGCAAAGTGCAGCAAGAAGCATGATGGCAAGTGCTTAGTTGTCATGGATGGTTGCTTTAATTGTGGGAAGAGCGGTTATATGAAAAGAGATTGTCCCATGCTAAAGGTTCAAGGGAGAGAGGGCACGCAAGTCCCTCCAAGTGGCTCAAATTCTGATGCTCCCAAGAAGAACCGTTTCTATGCTCTTGAATCCCGAGGTGACCAAGAGAGCTCATCGGATGTTGTTACGGGTATGTTGCAAGTTTTTTCCATTGATGTTTATGAATTATTAGACCCCGGTGCTACTTTATCTTTTGTTACACCTTTTGTGGCTATGAAATTTGAAGTGCTCCCCGAAGAGTTACTAGAACCTTTTTCGGTGTCTACCCTGGTTGGTGACTCTGTAGTAGCAAAAAGAGTCTATAGGAGTTTTCATATTTCTTTGTCTCATAAATCCACTTTGGTTGATTTGGTAGAATTATACATGCTTGATTTTAATGTAATTTTGGGCATGGATTGGTTGCATGCATGTTATGCTTCAATAGATTGTAGGGCCCGTGTGGTCAAATTTCAATTTCCAAAAGAGCCAATTTTAGAGTGGAAAGGGATGGATTCTATTTCTAGAGGTCAATTTGTTTCATGTCTAAAAGCTAGAAAAATGATCTCCAAGGGGTACATGTATCATATTGTTAGGGTTATGGATGTTGAGTCTAAGGTCCCTTCTTTAGAGTCAATCCCCGTGGTGAGTGAGTTTCTGAAAGTCTTTCCCGATGACTTGCTCGGCATTCCTCCTGAATGGGAAATAGACTTTGGCATTGATGATTTGCCGGATACACAACCCATATTTATCCCTCCATATAGGATGGCTCCGGCCGAATTAAAAGAGTTGAAGGCATAACTCAAGGATTTGCTAGACAAGGGTTTTATTCAACCAAGCATATATCCATGGGGTGCTCCGGTATTGTTTGTGAAGAATAAAGATGGGTCCCTTAGGATGTGTATTGATTACCGCCAATTGAACAAGGTCACTATAAAGAATAAGTATCCACTTCCTAGGATTGATGATTTGTTTGATCAACTCCAAGAGGCTAACCATTTCTCCAAAATAGATCTTCGTTCGGGTTACCATCAACTAAGGGTAAGAGGATGTGATATTCCTAAGACGACCTTTAGGACCCGGTACGATAACTATGAATTTGTGGTTATGTCTTTTGGGTTAACAAATGCCCTGGTGACATTCATGGACCTAGTGAAAAGGGTATTTAGGCAATATCTTGATTCGTTTGTGATCATTTTTATTTACTATATTTTGATCTATTCGAGAAGTGAGGGTGAACATATGGATCATTTGAGGATTACATGGCAAGTCCTTAAAGACCACCAATTGTATGCTAAGTTGAGCAAGTGTGAGTTTTGGCTAAGATCGGTTTCTTTCCTTGGTCATATTATGTCGGGTATGGGTATTGAGGTAGATCCTAAGAATATGGATGCGGTCAAGAGTTGGCCTAGACATCTATCACCTACCAATATTAGAAGTTTCTTGGGTTTGGCAGGTTATTATGGAGATTTGTTGAGGGTTTTTCCTCCATTGCTTCTACGTTGACGGCTTTGACTCAAAAGAAAGCTAAGTTTGTGTGGTCGGAGGCTTGTGAGAAAAGCTTCCAAGAATTGACAGATAGGCTTACATCCGCTCCGGTGTTAACCTTACCGGAGGGTACCGATGGGTTTGTGGTATATTGTGACGCTTCTCGAGTGGGTTTGGGATGTGTCCTTATGCAACATGGTAAAGTGATTGCATATGGTTCAAGGCAACTCAAGGTCCATGAGAAGAATTATCGAACTCATGATCTTAAATTAGCGACGGTAGTGTTTGCTTTGAAAATATGGAGACATTACTTATATGGGGTCCATGTATATGTATTTACCGACCACAAGAGTCTTCAATATGTGTTTAGCCAAAAAGATTTGAATCTCCGGCAAAGAAGGTGGTTAGAACTTTAAAGGATTCTGACATGAGTGTCCTTTACCACCCCGACAAAGCTAATGTAGTTACGGATGCCCTTAGTAAATTCTTCATTGGTAGTGTGGCTCATGTAGAAGATGAGAAGAATGAATTGGTTCGTGATGTGCATAGGTTGGCCCGGTTAGGTGTCCAACTAGTGGATTCCACCAAAGGTGGATTCATGGTTCATCATAGTTTCGAATTGTCCTTTGTGGTTGATGTGAAGTCTAAACAACACCTTGATCCCATGTTAATGGAGTTGAAAGAATCGGTTCTCAATAAGTCCGTTGAGGCTTTCTCCCAAGGGGGAGATGGGGTGCTTAGGTACCAAGGTAGATTATGTGTTCCGGATGTTGATGGCTTAAGGGAGCAAATTTTAGAAGAGGCTCATGGTTTGCGGTATTCCATTCATCCGGGAGCCACCAAGATGTACTGTGACCTAAGGGAAGTCTATTGGTGGAATGGTATGAAGAAGGATATAGTGGGTTTTGTAGCCAAGTGTCCGAACTGCCAACAAGTTAAGGCCGAGCATCAAAGGCCCGTAGGGTTGTCCCAAAATATAGACATTCCCACTTGGAAGTGGGAGGATGTGAATATGGATTTTATTGTGGGGTTGCCTCGTACTTGAAGGCAACATGATTCTATTTGGGTAATTATTGATAGGATGACAAAATCATCCCACTTTATTCCCGTCAAGACTTTATTTTCGACGGAAGACTATGCCAAGTTATACATCAATGAGACAGTGAAGTTGCATAGGGTCCCCTCATCTATCATTTCGGATCGGGGTACTCAATTTACTTCACATTTTTGGAAGGCATTCCAAAAAAGACTTGGTACCAATGTTAAACTTATTACCGTTTTTCACCCTCAAATGGATGGTCAAGCGGAACACACCATTCAAACCTTAGAGGACATGTTGAGGGCATGTGTGATATATTTTAAGGGTAGTTGGGATGACCATCTCCCATTGATTGAGTTTGCTTACAACAATAGTTACCACTCAAGCATTGCCATGGCTCCGTTTGAAGCCCTTTATGGTAGAAGGTGTAGATCTCCGGTTAGTTGGTTTGAAGTAGGTGAATTTGCTCTAGTTGGTCCCGAACTAGTTTATGAGGTCATTGAAAAAGTTCGACTCATTAGAGAGAGGTTGAAGACGGCCCAAAGTCGGCAAAAGTCATATGCCGATGTTAGAAAGAGGGATCTTGAATTTGAGGTTGGTGATTAGGTCTACTTGAAAATCTCACCTATGAAAGGTGTGATGAGGTTTGGTAAAAAGGGAAAACTTAGTCCCCGATATGTGGGCCCTTATTAAATATTAAAGCGTATTGGTAAAGTTGCATATGAATTGGACTTGCCAAATGAGTTGGCTCCGGTTCACTCGGTATTTCATGCTTCCATGCTTAAGAAGTGCATTGGTGATCCGGTATCCATCCTTCCTTTAGAGGGTTTAGGAGTTGATGAGAACCTTTCTTATGAAGAGGTCCCGGTGGAGATTTTGGACCGGCAAGTTAAGAGGTTAAGAAACAAAGAAGTAGTTTCCGTTAAAGTCTTATGGAGGAATCACTTAGTTGAGGGTGCTACATGGGAGGCCGAGGCCGATATGAAGTCCCGTTATCCTCATTTTTTTGCTTCTACTCCTATCTAAACTTGAGGTAAGTAGTTTTCTTAAGTTTGGTGTTTTGGAAGTCATATGTGCGATGAATTTTCTTTATGATTTCCTTATGTTTTGCATGTTCTTGTGAGAATTCATGTTTAGTATAAATTGAGTTTTCATGGATTATATGTTCCTCATGTTGATTTGCATTTTAGTATGATGATTGTATTTTTGACTTCATGAGGTGAAATGATGAACATGCTTAGTTATGTTTTGATGAAATGATATGTTGGCTCTATATTGTTGTGTTGAGCTTGCTTTTAGATGGAGAAGGTAGTTCCTCCTATGAACATGATTTATGTTGTATTTCATGCATATTGGGTTGGTAGATATAGTTCCTACTTACTTATATTGCATGGGCCATGTTGTGAAATGGAGTTGAAGTTTCCTCCTTTTGAATAGTGCATGAGGTGAATATTGCATTTGTGAATTTTGCACATTTTTGATGTTTCATGTGTGTTGGGCTGTTAGTCTTGAGTTTCTAACTTAGTTTGGTGTCAAGATCATCATTCGAGGACGAATGTTCCCAAGGGGGAGATAATGTAACACCCCAAAAATCTAGTGACCTAAGTTAGAGCCTAACTTGAAGTCTAGTGTCCTAAATAGGGTTAACATGAAGACAAAAGTTGTAAAATGCCCTCCCTAACTTAGTACTAATGATTTAGGGCCTACACATTGACCCCCTAGGACCCCCTCCCAAGGGTCCTTGAGGAGGACTCAAGGGAAGGTCCAAAAGTTATCAAACACAGCTTGTGACCACGATTGGGCACCCACGAGTCGTGGGTGGATCCACGCTCCGTGGTTGGGAGTCGTGGGTTGAGACTTAGTCTCCCCAATGAATCCCCTATTCTTCCAGTCTCTGAACCAAATGACGCCCTAGCAGGACGATTCGTGGATGGTGGGTCCGTAGATCACATATGTAGGTGTTGTCTTGGTTCGGCCTTAGTGGGGGTGTTTTGGTAAATTGCTTTAAGGGTTAGTTAAGTGAATGGACAGTTATTTTGGGTTACTTAAAGTATTTTAAGACTATTAAAAAGATAAAACACTATTTTTCAATGCATTATTTCAAATTACTCAATTAGAAACTATTCCCTCTCTCTCAAATATTTCTCTCTCTAAGAAGAAAACCTCCATTGAAGAACAAGGTCAAGGTCAAGCTAGGGGTTCAAGAACAAGTATTTCTTCTACGATTTCTTGAGGAAATCAACCTAAGGTATGGATGTTCTTCATTCTTGGGTAGCTATTCCCCAAGAAGTCCCTTCAAAGTATGTTTCTAAGACTTCCAAAACCTAGGGTTTTCATCTAGTCATGGATCTTCTTCCAAAATGATTTACATTGTTTAATTATGGTTTATTATGGTTGATTAAGATGATTTATAGTTAGATTAATGGTGTATTATTGGATTTTGATGAAAATCTCCCTTGGACCCATGATTTTCCCTTCTTCCTAAATTGTGACCTATGTATGGCTTGATTAATGATGAGAGCTTGACAATTGATTATGTTTATGTTTATTAAGTTGTTGAATCATGTAATTTCCCTATCTAGTGTTGTAATTCTAGAACATTGGGGTTGATCTTGATTTCCTAGCCTTGAAGGGGAATAACTACAGTTTATATATGTTGATAAAGATTGTATATGAGTTCACGATGTACTTAGATAATGATGATCCTATGACTTGTGTAATTGTGGTATTGATGTGAGATCTTTATTCCCTATACCCTTACACTTGATTATGCATGAAGTATGTATGTATGTTATGATAAGCTTGTTGTGTTGATTGAAAGACTATTCTCATGAATGTTATGTGAAGGGTTTACTCACATGTTGATGGTTCTACGGTTGAAAGGACATTCTCACCTAATGAATCTATGAGCTCTTATGGTATTATGTTGGTTGGTTGTCTAGTGATTCTCTTGTGAACATGAACTTAAGTAAAGACTTAATAAGACTATTAAAGGGAATTATGCTTAGCACCGAGCGGATAAGAACAATGAGATGGAAGCTTTTACGTTTAGCAAGTCCGGTTTACCAATGTATGTTGTCTCATGGGATGGAAACCTTTTACGCTAGTAGTCCAGGTTTCTAGTAGATATCCCTATATCCCATAACTATGTGCCCACATAGGTCTTTAGCTAGTGGATCCACCTAAAAGCTATTATGAAAGTTCTACCTTAGGCAAGTAGGACACCTCTTTTCGGTGTGCGGGTAGAATACCAAATTCCATGTAGCTCACATGGTCTATGTTGGTTAAGGCTAAACTTTTCTATATGATATGAATATGAATTATGATAAGAACATGAACTTTAATTATGACTTCTTAAGAGGCACTACTTAGTATGAGTGGGGGTATGTGACTTCACTTATGCATTGCACAAGTAGACCTTAAGAGGGGTTATGGTGAGGTTCTCTTATGTTATGAAGACTTATGAATTATGTATGAAATGTATGTATGAATGTTAAGGTTGACTTCACTTCATGCAAGATATGAACATGAATGACTCCTTACTTATGTATGCTGGATATGAATAAGGTAAAGTAAGATATGTTTGTTGTTGGTGACCTAAATGTGGTACTTAGCATTTTGTAGAGTTATGGGATCTTACTTTTGCATTGCACTAGTATGACTTTGGGTTGCTTATATGTTGGTTTGACTTATGTTCTTCTTAAATGTGCATTATGGTTTCCAAAACTTGATAAAGGCATGATTTCAACTAAATGTCCTTTTTATGCATGTTTTAAGGATTTTGTGCATGGCTTCCATACTTAGTACATTATTTGTTCTAACCCATATTTTCTACATTCTATGAGTGTAGGTTTCGGTCATTGAGAAGTACTACTTCCTTCAAGTGAAGCTTGGGTTGACTATTCTCTAGGCTTGGTGAGTCCTCAAGTTCGAGGACAAGATGTTATCATTTCTTAGCTTTTATTGTACTTTACTATTTTGAGACTTTATTGATGTAAATGGTTTTTGACCCTATTTGTACTCTCTATTGTACTATATGGTGATTGAGACAAGTCTAGATTCTTATTTTCGTTTATGAAAAAGAAGTTAACTTCTATTGTAAAAGTTTTAAATTTTCCACAATTATTCTATGTCTTTATGTTATGATTATGCTAAGGGCTTGTATGAGACCCCTTTGGGGTCAAGTACGCCATTTTACTTCTAGGGGGTAACCCCGGATCGTGACAATATCATTGAGTAATGAGTAGTCCTTCGAGGGAGGAACTCATAATTTATCAATGATACCATCATAACATACCATATACATGGTATCATAGAACTATTTCATATAATTAATAACACTTCTTAGATCATGTATGATACCATCATGATACATGAATATGTTGTTATGGTAGCACTGAGGTTTTCTTCAATCCTTCGATGAGACCTTCATGATACTATGAAAATATATCTATACAGTCATGGTATCATTCAGGTTTACTTCAATCCTTTGGTTATATCTTTATAATATCATCATAATATATCTGATAACATTCATGAGGATTGCTTCAATATTACTATGAGACCTTCATTATAATGACCCAATTTGTCATTTCTTGTTATTTTCATAAAATTACTATTTTATCCCTCCCAATATTGAACCCGAGTTATTTTTGTTTGAATTGTGAAAGTTAGGTTTGAATTTTTATTTTAAAAATGTGCTTTTTTTTTGTAAGTTTTGAGTTTGAAAGGCTAAAGTTGTTAAAGTAGTGATTTTTGGTGTCTTTTGAAGTTTCGAGTGTCGAAAGGAAATTTTGTTGATTCTATCAGTCTCGGAGTGTAGTTTTTGGTCTATGAGAGTTATCGATTTTAGATTCGAAATCTTTTTGAAGATTTGAGGTCCTAAGTTGGAAATTTGTGAAATTTTAGTTTTTGAGTTGACTTTGATCAACATGCGGGGTTCAAATGCTCGAATTGGAATTCCGAGAGTTCTATTGGATTTAGGGGATGATTTTAGGCCTAAGTGAAGTCTTGGTTGAATTTTCAGAGGTTTCGAGGTTGATTTGGCTTTTTTAGGCGTTATGCTAGTTTCTTGTGACTTTCACGGATGTCGGGTCAATGAGAACTAGAATTCGTATTTTGATGGTTCCATTGTGTTCTAAACATCCAATGTAGTCAAATTGTGTGTATGCGGTTTCGAACAAGCTCGAGGATCCATTAGTTGATTTGTGTTTGGTTGTGTTTTCTTGGTGTCTGCAGGCTTCGATTTTGTGGAGACTTATTCGCTTAAGCGAACTTCGCAAAAGCGAAGAAGCCTTTTCTTTTGTAGAGGCATCCTTTTGTGGGATTCGCAAAAGCGAACTGAACCTTAGTGATGCCCACTTAAGCAAGCCTAAGTCCGCTTTTGCAACATCTGAGAGGAGCTTTGAGCAGAATTTTTGGGGATTAAGCCCCATTTTTCATTTTGAGCTTTGTAAAATCCTTTGAGGCGATTTTGAAGAAATTTCTTAACCTAAATCATTTGGGTAAGCTTTTGTGACCCTAAAACTTCATTTCTCTTTTATTATTTATGAATTTTAACATCAAAACTTCAGATTTTGATTGACAAATGACAAGGTTTTTCAAGAACTTGAGTCCTAAACAAAAATGGTGATTGTGAACTGAATTTAAGTTTTTTTTAAAAATAATTTTCACCAATGAGTTTCAAATTTCTTGGGTAGTGTTTTCAAATAGAGATTTTTGGATTCAAACCTCATTTTCAGAATTGAAGTTTTGAGCTGAATGACTCATTTTTCAAAGAGTATGATATGATTATTATTATTTCCAAAATCTTATTATGATTACTTGAATGAATTAGATTGTGCGGCTTTGAAAGTTGTTCGGAAGGGAAAATCTCAAGTCTTGGATTAACTATTTGATTGAATTGAGACAAGTTATCTCCTAAACCTTGTAAATCTAGTAGAATCGTGTATTTCCCTTCATTGTGTGTTGAGGAGTAATGGAAATGAGGTGATGGGTTCATGTTCCACTTGATTAACCTTAATGAATAAAAAAAGGATTAATAAAAAGGCTATGTGTTGATCATAATGCTAGTGAATTGCCTTGTTATGAGCCTTATTTGATTGATTGATCAAATGCTTTGATGGCATTAATATGAACTTGAATCGCTTGAATTGTTCTCTCCTTTATGGTGTGAAGTTGCTTAATTGCATTGTTGCTATTGTGCACCGTGATGAGACATGTGATATTATGCCGAAGAAAAATAATTCCGGCAAGTGATGTGATATAAAGTCGGAGAGTAATAATTTCGGTAAGTGATATGATATAACTCCGAAGGAAAATGATTCCACTAGTGATAATGTGCTGAAGGGAAATGATTTTGACAAGTGATGTGATATAAATCCGAAGGAAAATGGTTCTAGCTAGTGATAATGTGCCGAAGAAAAACACTTCGTACAAGTGATGCGATATAAAGTCGAAGGGAAATGGTTCCGATTAGTAATATGATATAAAGCCGAAGAGAAATAGTTCCAGCTAGTGATAAGATATAAAGCCGAAGGAAAATGATTTCGACTAGTGATATTGTGCCGAAGAGAAATGGTTCTGGCAAGAGTTAATTATTGTGACTTGATGCATTTTGATATTTGTGATTGATCTATTTGTTAGTTATGATTGATCTACTTATTAATTGTGATTGACATACTTAATACATGTTGGTTGTAGAACTGAGACTATTGAACTATGTGGTTAAGCCTTGTGAAATGTGTATTGTGAAATTCTTAGGTTGAGTTGATTACTATGCAGGTTGTAGTTTGAGGAGGTTCGGTTAGGATGAAATGAGTATTCGATTTCTAGCTAGTTTGCCTTGTTTATTGTTTACTTGTTGAGTATCGTGTTGGTTGGTACTCACTCATTGCTTCTACACTTGTGAAGGTTACGAGTCTGGTACCGTGTGATTGCTCTTCTTTTTCTCCTATTTACGAGACTTTGTCAAAGTGTTTTTGAGAGGTAGTTGTTTGTCATTGCGGCGGATTCTCTTGCTCATATTTTATGCTTTGTTCTATTCTAGAATCAAAGACATTGAGACTTGTAATTTGTTCTTGTTTTACTTTCCACATTTCTTTATTTTCGTTGGTTTGAAGCTGACTTGTTATCGTGGGTATAGACAAGTGCCATCACATCTATTTTTGGATCGTGACATTCATAATATCGTCACATTATAGTTATGCACATACTTTTATGATATCATTGAAATTTGCTTTAGTACTCAATGATACCAATCATAGCATATTTATATGTTGTCGTCATATTATATAGGTTTGATCTTATCAAAATTTATAGACTTATCAAAAAAAAAAGTAATATCAAAATTTATATTCTTATCAGTTTAATATTTAATAAACAGGTCATTAATATTACTCCTAATTTAGTATACGTGTTTTGCACACAATGGCGGAGCCAAAAATTTCGCCAAAGGTGTTCAACCTTTAAAGAGTCGATAAATCCACCAAAAATTTCACCAAGGGTGTTCAACCTTTGAAGAGTCGATAAAAAAAAATTAGCGGGGTGTGTACACAATAAAAAAAAAATTACCGATGAGTAGGTGCACAAAAATTAAAATTTCTTTGTTTTTTTTGTTTAAAAAGAGATTTTATCGGAGTGGGTACACAATACATTTTTTTTACCGATGAGTAAGTGCACAAAAATTAAAATTTCTGAGTTTTTTTGTTTAAAAAGAGATTTGTATTTAAAAATACAACTAGTGGGGATTGAACCCCAAACGTCCTTGAGGTAAATGAGTGTGTCTACCGCTAGACTATCTGCCTTTGTTATGTGAAGAGTGTTCAATTTATAATATATCCATATATTAGACTATATTTTATTTATCTATCTGATATAATTTTTCGACAAAGGGTGTTTATCTAACCACCCTTACTAGACTGTAGCTCCTCCCCCGTTTGCACAAGTGTATCCGTAAATTACCCCTCCCCCCTAGACATAACCAATGGACTGAAAATTGCGTGTGTTGTGTATTATTGCTTTTTGTTGAAGCTGACAGGCCACAATATGCAAATTCAACCAAACATGATTGAATATTATTGTTGTTATTATTACTTTACTATATATATTTATTTATTTTATATAGAAAGAAACAAGGTGTACATACATGAATAAAACTCCTTACTATTGATCTTGGGACCCAACCAAAGAAATTCTCTTCAATTATTTTAACTTATTGATGAGAAAAATTTAAGTGGTAAATAGCAAAATGTCTTTATTATCTTAAAAATTCTATGTTATTTTCTTTAAAATGTTGTATTTAATAATATAAAGTAAACATAATAATTAATCTTTTTATATATACTTATTACTATCAATTAACGCGATACACACTTGCCGTTAACTAGTTAGTTAGTAATTAATATATGTATGAAATTAAAGTTGCAAACTTGCAACATATGGTTAGGGGTGTTCATGGTTCGGTTTGGATCGGTTATTGGTTAAAATCAAATCCAAACCATAATTAATCGGTTTTTAAATTTCTAAAACCAAACCAAACCAAATCAAAAAAATAACCGTCGGTTTGGTTATTGTTGGTTTGGTTCGGTTTGGTTCAATTTTTTTGGTTATTTCGGTTTGAAAGTATATAGTTTTTTTAGGGCATATGCATCTCGATAGACACAAATTCATAGTACATAAACAATCAGAAAAGCTATTGTAAATTTTATTAAGCAATACCAGTCAT
>JAJOOS010020215.1:0-16175 GCA_029582725.1 Solanum chiquidenum | reverse complement strand
CTCCCCCCCCCCCCCCCCCACACCTATAATGCAGATTTATTTTTTCATTCATCACTCGTTATCGTCTCATTCAGAATTACTATTATCTTACAATTAAAAGGGTGTAGTTGGATGATTAAATGTTGGTTTGTATCTTTAATTACAAACACTACAAGAAAATATGAAATTGATTACGAAATGTATTGGCAATCCCTAGTTAATTTATCGCTAAAACGTTTTTAGATAATTTAATTTTCTTATAATCTATCTTGAAATGAGATTAACATGAAATAGTTGCTGTTTAATTTCTCATTTTCTAGTATTGAAATTTCATGTGTTCAAACATCTTTTGATTGCATTTTATTCCTTAATGAATTCGATGTGAATTCTAGTTTAATTATTTAATCATGGAACTTCTGAATTTCAAATAGCTAAATGTTAAGGAAAAATAATGGTACTAATATGATATACTTTCTTTCCACTTTTAATTGTCATGTTACATTTTCCGAAAGTCAATTTGACTAAGTTTAATTAGATTATATTAATTCGATATTTTAAAAAAAAAATTATATATTTAAAAACAATACAAAAAGTATTAGATATTGCAATTTTTTTTGCATATCAATATGATGAAAAAATACATCATAAAATGTTAATCAAAATTCTTACAATTTGACTCTAAAAAAAATTATGACAATTAAAAGTGGACTAAGAGTACATCAAGAATGGCAGTCTTTCTACACCTTTATGCATTTATTATAAGTTTCTTTTTTTAAAAAAAAAAAAAAGGCCACTGGGACAAGAAGAAGGCTTCACCCATGATGATGCATGAAATAAATTTAAAAAGAAAGAGAAATACTTTATGTAAATTTAATTTGTAGAAAAATGATGGCTGTTGACCCCATTAGTTTCCTTCTGTTATATTCAGTTATATACCTTTCTTCTTGTTATACTCCACTAGTAAACTTAGCCGCACTATGCGCGGTGAATAAAGTTTTTAATTTTTTTTAAAAAAAATCAAATTCAAATAGATTAGATAATTAATTTTAACATTTAGATTTGTAATTTTAACTTGATTCATGAATTGATTTTATCAAAAAGAAAAAAATCCTCAAATTAGCACTGTTTAATACCTATACTTCTTTTTTTTGGTTGAATAGTACCTATTATTTTATGTTAGTTATAATACAATAATTAAGAATTTATGACTTTATTATACATTTGAATGAGTTCTCAAAATTAAATATGGTCACCTTTGATATTTTGTAAAAAAATTAAACTGGGACTTTAAGTCTTTTAAGATTTTAAAAAAAATGTCAACAAAATTAAAATAGTAACACATCCAAACACGCTCTTAGAAATAAAATTATTTGTAATAGATAAGCTACCTATAATTTGAAAATTTAAAAGAGTACTTCAATTGTATATTAAAATTTAAAGTTTTTTCTCTATATGTTGATTCTTTGGAAAGGAAATGGGTGATACATGATTTTAGTTCTGCAAAATAATTTTTGGTGATATAGGATTAACAAAAAATATAAAAAATTGTTGTTAAAATACATAATAAAATAAGTAATAAATGATCAATTATAAAAGAATGATAAAAGGTTTTATGTTATAAAGATAAAAAAATAATTCTTATAATATCTAATAAAAGCTTATAATTAGACTCTTGGATTTTTTTTAAAATAAGGTAAATATAAAAAAATATGAATATTTATAATTATTAATGATAAATAATATTTCCATATAATTAAAGTGTAAGAGAAAAATTTAAGTAAATATTTAGAATAATTATAATGGAGGATGAATGGTTAAGTAATAAGTATATTTGGAATAATTATCTCTATTAATTTTTTGCCTTAATAAATTCTCGCCTCTAATTCTATGTTTCTTTGAATTTATTCCAATACTATTTTTCGATTCTCCCTTTTTTTTATTTTCTTTTTCATTTTTTTCATCTTCACTTATTTAATTTCATTAAGAAAACAGTAACAATTAGCATTGTATCTTAACATAATCAAAGTTAGGTTGTCTTTAGCTTTTTACTAATTTATGCAAAATGTCAAAAATGAATCTCTTAATTAATTTTTCTTATATTTTTCATGATTCCTATTTTATTGAAAATTTAAAAATAACTTCATAATAATTTTTATTATCTCCGGCCGCTAAGTGTATCCACAAACACATTTTAATGTTTTTTGATAATTGTTTTTATGCTAACTTTTATTAATGATCTTGCTCTTATAATTTCATAAAAGAAAATTCAAATCAATTTTTCTCTTTTATATATCTTATTGTGTGTCCTCCTTATTAGAAATGAAAATAATTACATAAAGTAGTCTTTGTCGATAGCTTTTGCACTACGAAATTAAAGTAGAGGACAATTAAGCTCAAAACAAATATATTTGGATGGGATTATTATTTTTGATGTGATTTTAAGATGTCACAAGCTTGAACATTAAGTAATTGGAGGTTATGAAGGTATAAAGTTGAAAGTTATAGATATTACTAATAAGTACTAATTAAGTATATAGGTTATGAAAGATGAAGAGGTGTGAGTTAAGGATTAAAATTAAATAAAAATAAGAGAAAAAGTAAAAAAAATACTTATTTTTTTAATAAACAAAAGTATGTTTAAGTAAAATCCTCCACCACTTTTTATGGTTTAATTTTATTATATGACATATTTTCTGTTTATCTTATTTTAGAAATTTCAAATTAATTAAAAGTCTCTAAATATACTTCTACTAATAAACATTACTTTGAACAATATATTTTGCATTACCTAATATATATATATATATATATATATATATATATTACTTTTACTTTTTCTCTTATTTTATATTATAGGAGAGAAATTTATTAAGGGAAAAATTAATTAAAAACAAATTTAAAAAGGGCAGAGAATCAAAAAGTTAATCAAAAGGAATAGAAAAAAAATTAAATTTGTCAAAAAAAGTTATGCTGCGGATGTTATAAATTCAAATTAAAAAAATAGTTGATTTTTTGTTAATTGAATTCTCTAAATTGTGAAACAACCTTTTGACTTATAAATAATTTCTATATCTAAATAATATAATTAAAAATGTAGGGTTAAAATTATCTATTTTTACCATATCATTGTTATGTGATTGTGGCATATGAAACTGGAAGAGGAATTGTTTATTTGATTCTTAGCTATATAAGAAAAATAATTAGTTTGATGATATTTTTTTTTCAAAAATTAATATATAATATTGTGTTGGATCTTAATGACTCATATTGTTAATGAATTTTTTTTTAATTGAATTGTATGATTTTTTTCATATTTCAATTGAGGATTCTTTTCCTACTCTCTATATATATAACATGTTTGTGTGCAATATTTAGTGTTTTATTATACTTTATATTGAGATTTGAAATATTACTTTTTTTGTTATTTATCTTTATTATATATTTGTATAACAATTTTATAGCTAGTGAGCAGGAAGAGATTGTTAGACGAAATTGAATTTCATATTAGTAAAAATAAGATATATTGGCAGTTTTCCAATTAACTAAGCTGATAAGGAATCAATCATCTCTTGTTGCATTGGAGATTTTGCTGGAGAACTATAAATAATCCTTACAATAACAACAACCAAAAAAACATAAAAATATAGTTAACTAATCACGCAAAAATATTAAAGAATATTTAGTTATGATTTGTAGAGGAAAGAAGGATCGTGTTCTCAACATAACATTATTCAATTGATCTCCAAAATCTACAAAGAGACGAAGAGATTAAAAACAATCAGAGTCTTTAGAAACTACAAGAATAAGCAAACAAAAAATCTCAAGAAACTACAAAGAGAAGCAAAAGAGAAAAAAACAAATTACTTTTTCTATAAAAAAATTCATGATTTGTATCACCAAGAATCCAAAAAAAAATTAAATGTATAATTACAAAAAAATGATAATTATAAGTATTAGACATGTCAAACCATTTTACTTCGTAAAATTAAGCTATGCAAAAATATCTAACATTCTTCATTATAAATCTCTCTCCTGCAAAATCAGATCAAAGAAGACAAAAAAAAAACCAATCAAAGAGACAAAAGATGAAGAATAAGAAAAGTGAAAATAAAATAATCATCATACATGTCTCAAAGTAGGTTTTTATAAGTGTAATATTTAGGAGTTATAAATATGTATATTAAATAATTTGAAGGTTATGAATATGAAAGGTTAGGAGTTATGTATATTACTAAATTAATTAAGATTTGAATTTATGTAATTGAAGAGATATGAAATAAGGAGACGGTTTTATAAAATAAAATAATTGAAGAAAATTAGAGAAAATGTCAAAAAAACCACAAAAAAGATAAATTGGATCCTTGGCTATTAAGAGGTGCCCCATCACTTCTTTTTTTTATCTAGCTTTATATATATATATATATATATCTGATTTTTCATTTTTTCCCACCTATAAATTCCTTATTAAGCTATAAATTAATTTTTTGGTGTTTATTGGAAATTAGAAATAAGAATACGCCACCGCTGTCGAAACCGTAACTCCGATGGCAATTGCCACCAAATCGCCAGGACAAGAGCAAATTCAACAGGTGAATACACTGGAACCATCATTAAAGAAATATGCAGACACTTTACGACTACCACCCATCAATAAGAAACTAATACCAATGAAACATATCACCTATCTTCCCATTCACGGGGAACCTGGAGTGATTTGGGAAGAGGAGGAAGTTGAGCAGATGATACAGAACGAAAATTTGCAATATGCGGTTATAGGGAAATTCTCATATGGATGGTCTGACATTCATGAACTCAGAAAGTTGATCTCAAAACAATGTGAGCTGAAAGGGGAATGCAATATAGGGCTGCTGAGCAATAGACATATTCTGATTAGAACAACAAATTTGGAGGATTACGTCAACCTACTGTCAAAGCCAGCATTTTACATATCACACAGGAATTGGACTTACCCCATGAGGACTTTGAAGTGGGAACCTTTATTTGATCCGGAGGAAGAAACAACGACGACAATTGCCTAAATATATTTTCCATCTCTATCACCTAACTTCTTTGGAAATGAGTCAATTTTCTCACTAGCAGCAGCGGTTGGAAAACCTCTACAAGTAGACCTCTCCACGAGGAACCAAACAAGACCTAGTTGTACACAGGTAAAAGTCGAAGTGGATCTCCTAAGAGAGTTCTCAAAACGAATAAATGTGGGAGTCAGGAAGCAGACAGGGGAAATTGCGGAGAAATAGATGCAAATTAAATATGATCATGTCCCAAAATATTGCAAGAACTGTAGAATCCAAGGACATGACAACTAACAATGTTATATCATTCGTCCGGAATTATACCCTATCAAAGAGGAGGAAAAATCACATAAATTGGTGGATAAGAAGAAGGGAAACACACAATTGGGAAGAGGCATGGGAGAAGACAAAGAAGAAAATCAATACAAGGAACAAAGGAATGGGAGACACAGGAAAGAAAGGCATCAAGACAACAAAAATATTGAAAATGTATGGACTAAGAAGGAGAAAAGGGCTGACACAACAAAAGGATGAGTGAATGATTCATTTACCAACGATAAATAGCTAAGAGAGGCAAATAATAGGTCACATGTCGGGAATGGCAGCACATCAAGCAAGATAAACGCTATAGAAGAACAATCAAAAGAAAGAAATAAACAAGTGGAAGACCAGGGCAACTCAAACAAACATATCAATATGGCTATAGAAAGAAGAGAGAGTGATCAACTAGACGAGGGTGTAATTGAAGTGACTCCAAACAGGAGCAGTGAAAAGAGAATGGGTATTCTTGACTTATATGAACTTACAGCGGAGCAAATACAACAAAGAAAGGAAAATGAAGAAGATGAAGATCTGGAGGAAAACATGTTCAACTCAGTGAGAAATGAAGATCTGTCTCCGAGACAAATTGATAACATGAAGAGTGGGAAAAAGATAATCCCTCTTCAAGTTAGAACAAGGAGTATGAAGGATAAATCGTACAATAATGATCAATGATTGTAAAAATCATATTCTAGAATATAAGGTCTGTTAACACTCAGAAAGCCTTTGAAAGATTAATAGACCTAAACAGAAAACACCAATACTCATTCATAGCTTTGATGGAACTGTTTCAAGGTCCACATGAGCTAGAACAGTACAAAAAAAAATTGGGTTTTAATCATTCATTCTGTAATTATTCAGCAAAAATATGGATCTTTTGGGAAGAGGGATGGAATGTACAAATAATAAAAGACTCAGGCCAGCAAGTAACCATAAGCATAATATGTAACAACGTGGAATTTTTACTGACAGTGGTGTATGCAAGGTGCAGCAGTATGGAAAGACTTGAGCTATGGGATGAAATGAAGGAAGTAGCAAAACAACATCAAAAACCCTGGATGGTAGGAGGGGAAATTGATGTAATACTTAATGAAGAAGAAAAACAGGACGGATTACCTTTCATGCAGAGAGAAGTTATGGAGTTTGCACAATGCATCAATACTTGTTGTCTCATAGAGTTAAAATACTCTGGTAGCAATTTTACATGGTGGAATGGAAGAATTGAGGAGTGATGTTTGTGTAATCAAGACACAACTTCTAATGCAAGTGTCCACGATCGTACAATAATAAAGTAACCCAATCAAGGGTTGAGGTCGAGTCCCAAGGGAGTGGTTTTGAGAATTAATAGTAAAATAAAATTAAGTTCTAATTAGTCATAGCTAAAAATATTATCGAATATAAACATGTTAAATCTAAGAGGTGACGCAAGCGTCAATTATCAATGGGGTTTGTAACAAGTAAGCAAAAATCAGCAAAAATGCAAAGAGTACTAATCAAGGAGATGAGATTCTTGGGATGTAATAGCAATACGGGATAAACTAAACTATTGGGTACATGCTTTTGATAATAAATCTTTTGAATATTTGCGACTAGGCTAGACTATATTGGGGGTAAATTCTCTCTCGAGCAACTTACCCTGAATCAACTCGATTTCTCTCGAACATCGAGTTGTCGCGTGAAGATCAGCCTCCGCCTTAGCCCACTCACTCTCTCGAGCTGAGTGTGTGGAAGAAGGACTAGGGTTCACTCTCTCGAGCTGAACCTTATATAGACCCAATCCCACCGGTGATCAATTTAGTAGTCTTAGTTTTACGACCTCTCTCTCTCGAGCAAGCTGAAAACACAAAGGTGAAATCGTATTTGCAACTACAATTTCATTAAGTTTCAAGAAATCGTATTTGCAACTACAATTTCATTAAGTTCCAACACAACTACTAAACGAAATAACATTTAAATAATGATTAAACTATCAGCAAGAAAGACCCAATAATTAGCTTAACCCATATTCACAAAACCACATCCTAAGAATTGGGGTTGTAGCTAGACATATAAAAGAGATAAAAAGTTATACCAATCTCAGTTTCCATTAATGGGTATGCAAGATTAAGTTTTAAAACAAGTCAAGAGTGAAGAATCCACAAGACCCAAGTCCAAAATCTTGGAGTTGAAACCCTTTAAATCTTCAAGTTCTTCAAAACTCTCTCCTAACTTAGAACTCAAAATTCTATGTTAAAAAATCTATATTAAAAATATGATATTAAGCTACAACTCTCAACGAGTATTTATAGTTTATAAAAATCTGTGTTGCAGCGGATAATTCGGCGCCATTAGTCGAGATCGTCGATCAACTCGGCGGTCTGCCCTTTGGTAGGTTTCATTGCCGTCTTGCTCTATCCTTCAGCATCGTCGTGTTTTGGATCATTGGGAGACATAGTAATGTTTCGCAGAACTACTCGGCAACACGCCGATTGCTCCTTTTCACCGCCGATTTGATCCTTTCTTTTAGGGCTCATCACACTAGAACAAAAGGCCAGTATAAGACCTTTTGGCGACTGGCCGTTCGGCGATTCTCAGATCTTCATTTTTCGTTCTTTCAACTGTCTTTGTTCCTTTTTGCTAAGTAGTGTCCATGCTTTCCCTTAAACTTCAAATACCTGAAACTTAAAGGTTTTTATCAGATATTGAGACAAAATATGCATTTGAGGACACTAATTCTATCAAAATATAGCCCTAAATGAGTCCAATTTGTGGACTCATCAAGGAGCATTGTATTTTTAAAAGGCTAGACAAAGTAATGGAGAATCAATAATTTACGGATGTGCTTTCGTCATCAGAGGTCCAATATTTAATTCGAAGGGGGCCAGATCATGCGCCACTACACGTGATATGTAATACAAAAAAGGAACCAAGGGTGAGGCCATTCAAGTTCCTGAATTTCTGGACAAAACATCCACAATTTATGAAGCTGATAGAAGAACACTGGAAGGTGGATTTTGTGGGAAGCCCGTTTTTGGTCTTTCAAGCCAAGATAAAAGGGGCTTTGACAAAATGGAGTAAAGAGGTTTTTGGTGATATTTTTTGCAAAATTTCCACACTGGAAGATGTAAAAAAGTGATGGAAGCTCAATTTGAAGTCCAACCTTCAGAAGAAAATAGGGCCAGCCTAAAAAACGCTGAGACAGATTTAAAAAAAATATTGGTATAGTGAGGAAGATTATTGGGAGCAAAAAGCGGAAATGGGGTGGTTCAATGATGGAGACAGAAACACAAAATTTGTTCACAATTATGTGAAAGGGAAGAGGAAAAGATTGCGGATACACGAGATACAAACTCCACAAGGTGATACAATTAGCAATACTGAGGACATAGGGGCAGAAATTGTGATTTTCTTTGAAGAGCAGTTCAAGGTAGACAATGAGAATGAAAATTATGATATGCTTTAGATCATTCCCAAGTTGATCAATCGGTAGGAAAATGAAGAGATGGCAATGCTTCCTAGATGTGAAGAGGTTAAGAAAGTGGTGTTTGAACTAAATAAAGATAGTACGGATGGACCAGACGGATTTTCAAGACATTTTTTTCCAGTTGTGCTGGGAAATTATTAGCGAGGATGTCACAAACATAGTGAAAGCATTTTTTTGTAGACATCAATTGCCTAAATTCGTTACTCATACCAATTTGGTACTTATTCCGAAGAGAGAAAAAATCATAAATTTTGGAGATTTAAGGCCTATTAGTTTGAGCTCCTTTATGAATAAGATTATATCAAGGGTGGTGCATGAGAGAATGGCAAAGAGTTTATTGCTCATAATATCAAAGAATCAATCGGGGTTTGTAAAATAAAGGAGTATCACAGAGAACATTTTGCTGGCACAAGAAATTATTAGGGACATCAAGATGTGAAGAAAAGAGTACAATGTGGTGGTGAAACTAAATATGACGAAAGTATATGATAGAGTGTCTTGGATCTTTTTAACAAAGGTGCTCAAAAAGTTTGGTTTTTCAGAGACAATAGTGGATATGGTCTAGAGATTAATTTCAAATAATTGGTACTCAGTGCTGGTGAATGGAGTTTCACATGGCTTTTTTAAGTCGACAAGAGGATTGAAGCAAAGAGATCCCTTATCGCCCATTTTGTTTATTATTGTTGCTGAGGTACTAGCAAGAGAATTAAATAAGCTACACGAAAATGGTAGGTACATGGGCTATAGATTGCCAAAATGGAGTCTGGAGATCAACCATCTATCAAATGCGGATGATACCATCTTGTTTGGATCGACGGATAGATATTCCATCAGAAGAATGATGGGGGTGCTAATGAAGTATGAAGAAGTGTCTGGTCAGTTAATCAACAAAGAAAAAAGTTTCTTCTACTTACACGAAGAAACGTCGTTAGCAGTAGGGGTTAAACTAAGAAAGCTCACATGCCTAAAAATGGGTAATTTCCCATTCACCTATCTAGGATGTCCAGTATATTATGGGAAGAATAATAATTCACTGTATGAAGACGACCTGAGAAAGATTTCAAAGAAATTAATGTGCTGGCAGAATAAACCATTGTCCTTTGGTGGTAGATATATTTTGATAGCCCACATACTACAGTTTATGCCTATATATCTTCTATCAGCCATTAATCCGACAAAAGGAGCCATAGATCAAATGCATTGTATGTTTGCAAAAAAATTCTGGAGTGAAACTGGCGGAGAAAGGAGAAAGCACTGGGTTGCATGGGAAGACATGTGTTTCCTAAGGATAGAGGGTGGAGTGAGTTTCAGATCCCTACATGAAATCACAAAGGCATTATTTAGCAAGTTATGGTGGAGGTTTAGAGTAGCAACAGATTCTCTGTGGAGCACATTCATATGGAATAAATACTGTAAAAAACACCATCCAGCAATAGCGGGGGCCAGAGGTGATTCCCATGTATGTAAAAAGATGGTGGAACTCAGAGATGAAGTAGAACAGGAAATTGGGTGGCAAATCAAATCAGGAAATTCCAACTTTTGGTATGACAATTGGACCAAACAAGAATCACTGTATCTTACCGAGGATGTCAAAGAGGAGGAGAAAGAAATTAAAGTAGAAAGTTGCATTAGAAATGGGGAGTGGGATAAAGAAAAGTTACTTGGCCTAGTGTCTAAGGAGATGTCAGATTATATAGTTCGAAACATAAAATCAAAATTGGTACAAGATAATAATGATCAATCATGGTGGATGCCAAGTAACAATGAAGCATTTACAGTCAAAACAACTTTTGAAATGGTGAGGAGAAGACAACCACAACAAGATTGGTTGGAAAATATTTGGCAGCACAGGATTCCTTTCAAAATGATTTTTTTCCTATGGAGGGTATGGAAAGGAAGAATTGTGATTGACGACAATCTGAGGAAGATGAGGACTTCGATAGCATCAAGGTGCTACTGTTGTGAGATCTACTCACAAGAGACTACGTCTCATCTTTTTCTAACAGCTCCATTAGCCCAAAAGCTATGGAATTTTTTTGCTACGTGTGCAGAGATCACCATTAATGGAGCATCGTTGCAACAAGTGATAAACAGATGGTGGAATGAGCCAGGGCCAACAAAGCTACGATATATATATAGGGCAATACCACATTTACTGATGTGGGAACTATGAAAGAGGCGAAACAACAGAAGGCATGGAAAAGAAGTAGGGTACGAACACATGGTGCAACAGATTCTATTGATTGTACAACGACTGGTGAAAATAAAATACCCATGGATCACATTGCCAAAGAAATGGAAAGCAATAACACAGATGATGAGAAACTATAAACCTGTGATGCACTGGAAGGCAGTAAAATGGGAACTATCGGAGACAGGATGGATAAAATGCAACACAGACAGTGCTAGTAGGGGAAAGCTCATACGCCTTTTGCATCAGTAATAGTTATGGGGACTTGATACATGCAAAAGCTGGATGTATGGGGATTACAACGAATATGGAGGCTGAAACGACTGTAGTACTAATGACATTAAGAAAGTGCAAGGAACTAAACTTACGAAACATAATTCTGGAAACTGACTCGCTCAGCTTAAGAAATATTATTTCGGAAATATGGAATATTCCTTGGAGGCTCACAGATCAGATAGAGGAAATAAGACAACACATAAGGGATACACAATGTAGAATGCATCACATTTTTAGAGAGGCAAATCAGGTGGCAGACAAGCTAGCTAACATGACATTGGATCAAGAAAGTCCAATTAAGGCAATCAATTTTTCACAGCTACCTAAGGAATGCAGGATTTTGATAAATATAGACAAAGCACATCTTTCAACATTGAGAATCAAAGCAAGAAAGATCAACAACTTTGGACATTAATGCAAAGGGAGTATTACAACACATTCTTGTTTCACATAAAGGATATTTACAGAGAAAGCGTTAGCCAAACACAGGGCGTCAGAAATGCGAGAATATTTCGTAGTAAGCCACTTTGGGCTGGGCTAAGTGTTTTATTTCGTAGCTTTTTGATCCTTTTTTGGTCACACTTATGAACTGTTTTGTACAGACTCATTATGGATTAAAAGGGCCATTGCCATTATTAAATTAAAAAAAAAAGGGGCTTCGAAATAAGGAAAAAGATAAACGGCGTTTGGATATTAATTATTAATCGAGTAATATTTGAAAAAAATTAAAACTATATATAACCAAAAAAGAAAATCCAAACGGGACGCAGCTTTATCTCTATTTTATTGTTTTCATAAATTATACTGAAGACTACTTGGATTAAGCTAATTACAGCCAGAAAATTGTGGGTAATTTAATATAATAGTAAGAACTATAGTAATATTTAATGTACAACATAAAAAAATTGGTAAATGGGAAGAAGAGTTGAACATGAAAGATCAAAAAGGCTGGCAATGTATATAGAGGAAAGGACATGTCAGTTTTCATTTTTGGTTAATTTTGTCGACCAACATGCGCCTAATGATATGGATTGGCTATGACTCATTTTTTTTTCTTTCATCTTATAATAATGTTTTTATAATATATGGTTTATATTTGCTCTCCATAATCTATCAAGATTTTGCTGGATTCCTTGTCTTTTCCCACCGAATTCTTTAACAAAATAATCACAATATTATTGCAAACTTACTCTTCCATGGGTTATTATCTTCTTCTTTTTTGATATTCTTCGATATTCACCTTTTGAAAGTTTTATATTGAGATAGTAAAACAGATAATATTGTATTCAATATAATTCAAATATAATATTTTTAATTATAAATGGAAAGGTACTTATTAGTCGAGGACAACTTGGTGGTTCAGTTGGTTATTATTGTAAAAAATACAGAAAGCTAACAAGAATATAATAATTTATTTTGAATCAAAATTCACACGATTTTATAAAGTGCAGTGATATACTTCATTACAATATATGTATATTTTCAATATCTCTTGTATATTTTATCATGTATAATTTACATAAGGCGTTATATACACATTCTTCCTTATGATTCAATGCCCTCGCTGAAATTTATCCTACTATCATTTTAAACTTTGGATTCACTTTTCTATGTTGCTACATTTGCTTAACATTGAAATTTGTTCCAGCTCACATGTATCATAGTTAATTTTGGGTCTAGATATCATATTCTTTTCAGAATACATTACGATTTAAGGCGTGATTTTTTATATACCTAATATTTTTCTTGTACCTATGATGAATTCTGCTTAATGTTACACAACCAAAAGTAACTACACTAATATTACGCCATATAGTTTAGCACGTACCATAGAAAAATATAAGATTAACCAACAGTTAAATGATGAATGTCCCTCATTACGAAATTTGAATTTGAATAATTAAATTAAATTATTACAATATAAAATTGGAAGAAACATGAAACGTTAACTAAGAAATTAAAGAAATATATAGTATCTATTTAAATTTAATTGCTTGAGAGTTCGTACTCATGATTGAGTGCAAGCCAAAAACTATTATTAGTCGAAATTCGACATTTCATCTTACTATTAAAATATTACTAATTAGTTAGTTAATAATTCATGGCATCATGCTTAATTAATTAAATTATAACAGATGGGCGACTAAGATGGATGTTCATTATTATGGCCCCCCCACATATTATAATTTTCTAACCTGCCATTTCATGTTAAAATACTAGTGAAATTATGTTTCTAAAATTTGCCAGTGAAAGTGAAAATTTAGTGCGGGGATTAAGATATAATTAGACAAAGTAAACGCAAATAGAAAAGGATCTATGATTGGATTACTTGAGTTTTGTTACACTTTTTATTTTATTTTAATCCTCATTTGCCTTATCCCAATTACTAGGGGTACGTGGTTGGGTTGATTTGGAGTTTTCAATTATTAAATCAAATTATTTTTGTCGGATTTTTAAATTTATAAATCAAATCAAACTAATAAACTCAAATTTTTCAACTTCGGATTTTTCGGGGTTTTTTTTGGGTAAAGTGTTCATATAAACATATAATTAACATGTGCTTCAAATACTTCTTCAATTCTACCAAAATACAACTATTTAAGATGTTTCTAAAAAAAATAACACAAAATATGAGATGAGGGATGACGTTAATATATTCAACAAAAACTAATAGTAATGAATTCGCATAAAATAAATATTGCAAATTAATAAGTCATTAGAAAAATGATCATAATTTAAAAGTACTAAATCGTGCAAAAATAAGTCTAATAAGTATTAATTACATGATAAAATATTAAAGAAAAAATAAAATTAGATTATATATGTATTTTACTATCTAAACCAATGTTAAATTAAAGAACAAATATTCAACATTATTGTCATTCTTAGTGTTGAAGTGATTTTTTTTGTTAGCATTAATATTAATTTGATTTTGATTTGAGTTTTATTAGAGTTACTACTAATATTCACGTACTATAAAATTATATATATAATGTCAAGTTGATTTGGTCTCGAGTTGATTTTTTTTTGGTTAAAACCAAGCCAAACAAAATACAATCAGATTTTTTTTCTTTTACGGAACCAAGTCAAACCAAACCAATAGTCAGGATTTTTTTCGATTTGACTAGATTTATGGTTTGGTTCGATTTTCGGTTCAATTTTGTACTCCCCTACCAGTTTCCTTATAATTAATATAATATCAACAATTCTTTTTCCTCTAACGAGACTAGCATTCTACGTGATATAATATTTTACACAACAATATTATGTAATATAGTTACACAAATAAAAACTCGAGAGTAGAATATATGCAAACGTTACTTTCAACTTCACAAATTAGAGAGATTATTTCTTATATATCATTAACTCAAAAAAAAATATGGATAAAATCAAAAAGAAAGAAAAACAACAACAACAGCAAAATAACAAGCTAAACCGAGCAAATAAAATAACAAATAGTAGTAATAAGAATTGAAGAAAGATACTATGTTAATACACAATAATATTAGTAATAATTTTATTTTATTTTTTTAAGAAAAAGATGAAAAGAAGGGACTGACACCTTATTTATCCCACATAAAAGTATGATACAACTCGACTTATATGTTTATATAAATCATAAAAATGGCTAACAAAATTTGCAAGAAATATTATCCTTTTTCATTGAAAAAAATGTCAAAACTTATAAGATGACTGAAATAATAAGGATGGAATTTTTTTTTACTTTGTTGATGATTTGGATTCAATTCCTCACCTTGTAATTTCCTTCCGCGTTTAAATAACAAATAAATAAAAAGTAAGCAAACAAAAAAAAGATAGGTTAAAGTCGTCATTATGGATTATAGTATTGGTCCCAAAGGAATTAGAACATACATTTTTTGGTCCCAAGGACAGCTAACAAGAAGCTCTGAACCAAGACTTTTCATTATCTTCTTAATTTTTAATAACCACGAGATGAAGAAAAATGCAAAGAAAACCAAAAACTAAACTAATGTGGATTTTGTTTTACATGAGACTAATTCCACATTAGAATTGTCTTTTCTTCTAATTCAGCCAGAGGCGGATCTATGGGTATCTGTGGGGGTGCCACGCCACCCAGTAATTTCGGAAAAAACTTTATATATATATATATATGTATATATGTATAAGAAAGTAATATATAATTGTTTTGCCACCCACTAAACAAAATAGTGAATGGTTCAATTGGTAAAGCATGCAATGTGCCACCTGGGCAGTGTGGATTCGAATATTTGGAAGTTTTTTCTCTCTTTTTTTTCTTTTCATTATTGTTGAGGGCTTTTTTTTCTTCCATTCATTCTTATTTATTTACTTGTGTTCTTTATTAATTCAAATTGACTCCTACTCATCATAATTAATTCTTAAGTTATTTTACTTTCTCTTTCACTAATTGTTAATCTCTTGATATGAGTGTTGCGTGTTTATTCTTTATCAATTAATGAGTACTGAATTATAAACGTGACATAAATAATATAAAGAATATATTTAAATAGTAGCTTTAAAAAAAATATAAGTTTTAAAAATGATGAATATTATTATTAGAGTTGTTTTAATTTAAAAGTTCTTTCGATCTTCACCGACGTTTTTGCTGAGTAAGATGATTAGATTGAAACTAAAAAATTTATTCTCTTTGTTATATATTTTCAACAACACATAAAGTCAATAGAATATGAATATTTTAAGTTAACACTATTAGATAGTTTATACAAGCTCAAATTTTAGTGTGAAAAAATCTCTTTTTTTCCTCAAAGTTTCAGTGAATAAGGCCACTAATTTCTAAAAAGAAATAAAAATTTAATTGTTTAATTATCTCTAATCTCATAATATCTAAAAGAAAATATTACTAACATTATCGATTTGCTTATAAAAATAGAAAAAAGGATAATTAACTCGA
>JAJOOS010020214.1:0-22379 GCA_029582725.1 Solanum chiquidenum | reverse complement strand
TGGGTATTCCCCATCTTTTCATTTTATTTATGATTTAACTTCCGCATCAGTTTATTATCTTTAGTATGCTCATGATCATGCCAGCAGGGTTAGCTTGGGATCACTTGTGGTCCTAGGTCCCGTGTCCGCGTCTCGGGGGTAGTCTCGGGCGTGACATTACCTAACTTCAACAATTGAGATACAACCCTTGAACACTTAAAATATGACATACCACATCATTCTTAATTTATTACTCACCCTCTTTGTCTTTCCCCGAAGGTACGAGTAAATTTAGACGTTTTGAAAAGTCGGGGTGTTACAATACATATGAACTATATGATTTTTATAATTTTTATAATGTATTGATATTCACCATGTGTAAAGTGTTTTGAGTTTTAAATGTCATTATTGGAATAATTTTAAATCATATCTAAATATAAAAAAATTAAAATAATTTTTATAATGTGTCGATTTCTAACATATTGTTTGATTTTAATAAAATTTATTTATTTTAATTTTTTATTAAAACAAAATTCATGTAGGTACATATGATCCATCTCAAAAAGTTCAGTAATATATTTGACACTTCTCATGTGTCATTTTTTTTTTTACTCTTTTATTTCAATGATTAATTTTAGTCTTAAATATCTTATTTGTGGATTTATTCGTTTATCATTATCTGAATATTTTTTATTTTTTATTTTGAAAAATATGAAAAATAAAAATAAATAGTGATAATGGAATAAAAGAGAGAAAAGAAAAAAAATTGTTTTCTTTTACGGTTGCAATTTATTTTTTTAGTTGCAAAAAAAATCGACGCATATGTGATAGACTATACAAGAAGATGAGTGTCGGTTAAATTATTTTGAATTTAATTTTATGAGTGAGCTTATTTGTAATTTAAATTTTATTTTCTAATTATTAGTTTAAATTGTGTATTCTTTATAGATTTGTAATTAGAAAATGAAAGAAAAAAAGAAAAAATCTACATCCATATTGGCCTTTGGCCATTTTACAACATTTCTAAAAGAAACAAAGTCATCTATGTGTAACACTCCGATTTTGGAAAGAACTAGAATTAGAAAGAAACAGTTTTTGGAAATAATCAAATTTGGAAAGTTTGACAAATCAAGCTAAGTATAAGTTTTGGGTCAATACCTCGTAGCACATGATGATTCATGTAGGCTACAAGTTACCGTAGGAAAGGCCTTTGAATTATCTTTCCAACGCCCTCGAGTTTGCTCAATTTCGAGTTCATATGAGGGAGATATGCTCATTTGAAGTCGGGTTGTCTAGAGAAGGAAGGTCAAAACCGGATTTTAGAAGGGTATTATGGTCTTTTCAATACCCAATTAATTAAATTCATTTTTGGTAATTAAGTTGGGGTCTAAACTGAATTGGTTCAGTTTACGCTTCATAAAAATTAAGTTAGGGTTTTGAGAGAAGAGAAAATAATAGGAGAAGAAGCAAGGATTCGTCGCGTTCTTGAAGTTATCCTTGTGGATTTCGCCAAGAGTTGATCCCTACAAGGTATGTTAGATCACATAGAGTTGGGTTAGTTCACCCACACGCCAATCATGATTTAATTCAGCAAATTTAAGTTCTTGAAAGTAGAAAAATTGAGTTCTTGATGGATTGTGTTGAAGTTTCTATTGGGTTCTTGATTGTTGAAATTGTTGAGAAGTTCTTGAGTTAGATTCATGAAAGTTGATGTTGTTTTGAGTAGATTCTTGCATATTTTGGTTATGTATTCGAATCTAAGTGTTTGGGGAAGGAACCAATCGAATCTAGAGGATTTAGAGTTGAAAAACGAGCAAGAAAAATCAGGGATTTTCTGGGCAGGGTCATGGGGCACCGCGCCACTCAGAGCGCCCCACTTCAGTTTCTAAAGTTTGGGCTCTAGGGCGTCGCGCCACTCAGAGCACCCCAAACCAGACTCTGAAGTTTGGGCACTGGCGCCCGACGCCACCCAGAGCGCCAGGGACGCCAGGTCTTCTACCCTTTCCTACTTCTTTCCGTTTGAGTCCCCTTGAAATGTACCTATGTTTCTAGTTGATTTCTACACTCTAAGGTATGTTTAAACATCATGATATCATCCATATACATGAATCGTAACCTTGAATTCATAAATTCAAATTCAAGGAAAGTTAAGAGCCAAGTCTAGAGAGTTCCTAGAGTCTTTTCAAAAGTCTTTTACCAATGCTTTAAACTTGTTTTAATACTTGAGTTTTGAGTTGAGTAAATAGTAAAGAGTGACGTTCATTTCTTTAAAATGAGTATCTATGTATTCCCAAAGAGTAAATATTTTCACATTTAAACAAGAAAGGAACCACCGATTTCCAAAAGAGCCTTTGAGCTAGTTTTCAGTAAAAAGTAAATGCTTTCACAATTAAGCAAGAAGGGAAACAATGATTTCCAAGAGAGCCTTTGGGCTAGTTTTTGAAAAATTAAATCAAATCACACAAAGAGTTATGTTTTTAAACATATGAGCTAGTTATATTTGGGAGTAGTATTGAGCACCGATATGGGGGAGAGTTCAGACAACTCACATCCCCCATAAACCATGTAGCCATCATGGGTAGAAAAGGGTCATACTTTTTAGATGATTCCTTAGTGCTTTTTAGCATAGACTAGTGGATCCACTTTGTAGTTAGGTTCTATACCCTCGGCAAGGTATAGGATGCCCTAGCAGTGTGAGGCAAAACGTTGTATCATCACATAGCTCTTAAGTGTTGGTTTTCGGTTAGAGAACCTCCCACAGAAGTAGTTTGTATTTTTATATACAGAGAGTTTACATTGTATCATTGCATATAAACTGAGTTACTATTGTATTTCTAAATATACAGAGTTGTTAGCCATGTTTTAATAGCTTTTCTTTATATTGCATTCATAGTATTGCTTTATATTGAAATGAGTTAGTTTGAGTTGAGTTGAGCCCAAGTATGTTCTTTCAGTTCCTGTCAAGCTTATGTCTTGTTTTAGAATTCTCCTCACATGCTCGTACATTCAATGTATTGATGCCAGTTGGTCTGCATCTTTGTATGATGCAGATTCAGGTAACCAGGATCAGCATCCAGCGCATCGTTGATCCAGTTGAGCTTTAGAGTTGTTGGTGAGCCTCCTTGCTTCCGGAGGACCCCCCCATTTATTGTTTTATCAGTTAGTTCATTAGGATGTCGTGGGTCTTGTCTCAACGTCCATCTCAGTTGTTAAAGGCTTCATAGATAGTTAGTTATTAGTTCAGTTGTCTTGTTATTTCAGTTCTTTTGAATATAAGACTTGAGTTTCCATTTTGGCCAGTTGAATGTTGATCTTTAAAGCATTCTAAGTTATTTGTTGAGATAGTTTAGTTTGATTGTATTTCAATACTTTCCTTTATCATGAGTAAGTCTTCCGCTAAAAGTTAAGTCAGACCAAGGGTTTGCTTGGGGCCAACAATGGTTCTCGAGTGCCAGTCCCTCCCAGAGTGTAGGCTCGGTGCGTGACCATATGTATGGTAGTTAGAGAAATATGAAAATTAGTCAATTTCTCATGTATTGGAAAGCTTTCTCATTTAATGAAACATAATTAATAAATAAATTAATAAAAAATGTAAATTTAACAAAGGAGGGTATAATTGTAAAAAACTATTAATAAATAAATTAATAAGAAAAATTTAAATTTAACAAAGAAGGGTATAATTGTATAAAAGAAAACCAGATTATAGTGAGAATATGCATTTGGGCCGTTATGGCTAAGTTATGGCCAAATTATCTGGCCAAAAAGATTGTTTATTACCATATTCTTCCTATTATACCCTTGATAGAGTAGCTAATTGGTCATGAAAATATATATTTTGACCAACCTAGGAAAATTAATAAGTAATTAATATCCATTTGAGTACTTCATACATTGATTAATTACTTTCTCCATTCACTATTCTATAAAATCTTATTTTGAAAAAGAAATCTCAACAAACAAATTAAAAATAAAAGACGCAAAAAAAAAATCAAAAATAATCTTGAAAGTTGAAGCTTTAACTATTTTATTTAAAATTTTAGATCAATTGGTGAAAAAAATTGGCTCCAAAAATTTAAATAGTCATCCAAATGCATTTTAATTTTTGAAATCTAGCATATTCATCATTTATTGAAAAGTTGACTTAAAAAAACATTAAATAAGGATAGAAGGGTAAAGTTACTTAATTTGTTAATGCAAGTGCAATCTAAAAAGGTGACATATAAAAAGAAACGGAGGGAGTAGTTGTCAATTTTAGGGTTGTTCATGGTTATGGTTAAAAAACCAAACCAAACCTCAATCCAAACCAACCCGAAAAAAGAAAACTGACATTTGGTTTGGTTTTGTTAGGTTTGGTTTTAATTTTGAAAACCGATACTATTTGGTTTGGTTTTGGTTTTACTAAAATACAATTGCAAAAATAACCAAACCGAACCGATAAATTAGATATATAAATATTATAATTATTTATATATTATTCATAAATTTAGCCCAACACTTAAATTTAGCCCAACTATTACAATCTTAAGTCCAAGTCCATCAAAATCCATTACTTTAGTCTTTACCTATCCTATCTCACATAAGATAATCACACATTCTCTTAATTGAATCACTTTATTCGTGTAATAATAATTTTCGTATTGCTTAATTGAAACGACAGTAGCTTTCATGTGGGTTATTCATGTACTAGGTGTTTGTGTCTATCGAAATACATACGTCCTCTAAAAATTTATTACTTTTCAAATCAAAAATCCCAGAAAAACCGAACCAAACCGACAGTTATTTTTTTCGTTTGGTTTTAGAATTTAAAGAACCGACTAGATTGGTTTGATTTTAATTTTAACCAATAACCGATCCAAACCGAACCACGAACACACCTAGTCAATTTAAACAATCAAGAGAAAATTAATTATTTTTTTCCAACTTTGCCCTTTACATTAATTATTCTAGAATAAAGAGACACATATATAGATAAAAATAAAAGAATTAATAAGGGATATATTTATCAAACAACACTTCTTATTAATTTTTTTCTGAAGGATTATGGCAAACATTTTCATAACAACTAAAAAGGAATTGATGGAGTAAATAATAATATCTCAAAATAATATGCATTTACCACAAACCATCATTTGGTCAATAACATTAATGTTGGCCAACGTTTTTTCTTCTTTTCCTTAAATGCGTTGTCATCAAATTGCCCAAATAAATTGTCATTATTAACATTTACTCGAGACTCTTAATCCTTTTCATTTGAACATTGGGAAACATCACTATTTTTTAATTATAAATATATCTCATCTTATTCTCCTAGTTTTATATTAGAAGAGTTTGTTGAATCATGGAACAACTTAGCAGTAAAATATCCTTAAGAACAATGCAATAGGGACGCTTCAATATACGAGAATTTTCATAAGTTCCATTTTTTTCAACAAATGATATATATAGCCACACCATTGATAAATGTACTGTCTATCTTTTGTTCATTCTCCAGCAAGATTTTACCGATGCTTTTGATTTTCTCTACCTCTTAATGGAGATAATAGAAAATAAATATTATATCCGACGTCTCAATTTATATGAGTTAATTTAACTTGACATAGAGTTTAAAAAACAAAGAAAGACTTTACAAATTTGTAATTTAAAATAAGTCAGATATTTGTGTGTCTATATATCATTTAATTAAAGGTAAAATGAACATTTTAAAATTAAATTGTTACTAAATATAGAAATATATCATTTTTTTTGGAACAAACTCAAAAAAACGTATGTCATATAAATTGGGACAAGGAATGTTAAAAGGCTAGAGAAAGTTCTGTTTTACCTCTACATTTTGAATAATTCAACAAAAACGCATCTGCATATTTTATCATAAAAGTACAGATTCTTAAACTAAAAAGTTGAATTTCCTAAATATTTTTTAATTAATTTAATATTCTACTTATAAAAATTAAGTAAAAAAATAACAAATAAAAATACCATGTTAATATTCTGAAGTATTTTCTGCCAAAAGTTGTATTCTTATGATGAGTATAACTAACTTCCCTCAATGACAAATGTGGGCCTTAAATGGGTCGTTTAGTTTGAAAACAAGTTATAATGAAATTAATTATGTTGGGATTAGTTATAATGGAATAATTTTTGCTGAAATTATTTCTTACTGGGTGTTTGATTTGTTATATTCAAAATAATATGCATTGCATAAATTTTAAGAACATTGTTTGTTTACAAAATTACCCTTCACTTGATTTAGTTTTTTATATTTTCTTTGAAAGCTTTAATTATTCATTTTTAAAAATTAAAATTTCATTTATTTCACTTAAATATTTTTGTGTGTGCATTTCCACGATGATACATATGCATTTAAAAATAAAACTTTTTTCCTATTAGCTTAAAATAGAATTTACATCTTAAATTTAATAAAGCAAAAGGATTTATGAGAAATCAAAATATAAATAAACATATGAATCACAAATAAATCATAATAAAAATTATATTTCTATAGTGTAATTTTTTAATAGAAAAATATGAAGAACTATCATAAAAATAGGAATAGTGAATATTATTATACATGACATTAAAAATAATGTATGGAGGGTTGGGGGAGAATCGGGAGGACATGTGCTAATATTTTTATTTAGGGAAAGAAATGAATTTATAATAAGATATGTCCTATAATTTTGTATAACATCATATTTTTTAGTAATAAGTTTTTCTTTTAGTAAAAGAATTATATAAGATTAAGGAGGTTGAAGACTTTTAAAATAGAATACATAAATGTCAAAAGTGAAGTATAAATAGAGTTTAAGGGAATATATTTGTCATTTATGTATTTTATCCCGGAATTACTATACAACCCAAGGAAAGGGATAACTTATCCCAATAATAATTATTAACCCTGCGATAAGTTATCCCAAGCTTTGCAACAAAACAAGGGAGTAGAGGCTACTTAAAATTTATCCCGAGATTAACTCCCTCTATCCACCACATCAAACGGCCACTAAGAGTATGTTTAGTATTGTTGTTGGAAAGTCAAAAACACTTATTTTGAAGAAAAAAAATAAGGTGTTTGGCTAATCAGTAAAACTACTTTTAAATAGAAGCAAAAACAATTTTTCTGTTATTGGAAAGAAACTACAAATTTATGCTTATTAAAAAAACAGAAGTTGAAACAAAAAATTATTCATTTCAACACCAAAATATTTCTGTCATATATTGTAATGACCTGTTCCCGTCGTTAGAGAAAAATCAATGGGGAAAATTTTTGGGCCAAAAAACTTTTTCGTAGTAACTTGGAATTTCCCAACCTAGTCCAGATTTGGACAAAATCGGAGTCAATAAGGTCTAGGGAAATCTAATAACAATTGGGTGATCTAATTTTGAATTTGATCACATGAGTAGATAGCTAAGACGTTAAGGAACCCGTACGACTTTACGAAATTGAATTTTGGTGAGTAGAACTCCCGAAACTGATCTTAGCATGAACGGGTAGTTTTTGAGTGTCATTGGTTGAAGGTGTGTTGCAAAATGGGGGTATTGGAATTATTAAATTTGTCCACTGGTTCCGTGCAAGCCGCTAATGCAGGATTTTCCCGCCAAGACAAGGCCGTTGTAACGGGGTGAGGACCGCTGTGGCGGGACATGCGCGACTTCAAGTTGGAAATAAACCTCAAAAATGTTTTATTCTACACTTTTCGACTTTGAGAGCTAGGAGATGACCCCAGGTGCTTTCTTGACGGTTTTCAACCATTCTTAAGGCTAAAGGTAAGGTTTTAACTCCCTGAACCCATTTTTAGATCCGTAGAATGTAATCTAGTGGGTAATTATCGATGGGGGAGGGTTTTGATCTGGGAATTATGGTGGAAAAGCCCTAATTTGGATATTGGGATCATGGGATTGATCTAGGGTTGATAGGATTGTTGGTAATTCGGGTAATTAGTTATTGTTTATTGATTTCTGTGTTATATTAATTGTTTGTAGACCAAGAACAATCAGAACGAATCCAAAAAAGGAAGAATCAAGTTTCTTAGGGGATTCAAGCTTGTTTCGAGGTAGGTGATGGTTGTGATTTCATGTTGTGTGATGTATTTTGTTCTTGCTTCATTATAATACATCTATTTATGTGAATGTTGCATTATTGATCACACTAATTGTAAATGAGGATAGATAAATGATGAATGACTTGATGAATGACTTGATGAATGACTTGATTGTATGATTATGAGAATGTACTTTGTGATTATGATTGTGTCTTGTTGAATGTATCAGGTGTTGCGTGCCGACACACTAACTTGGATCAGTTGCCACGTTCCAGCACAAAAATGGGATCGGTTGCCATGTTCCGTCATAAACATTAGATCGGGTACCACGTACCGGTACGCTAACAGTTTGGGTGTGGGTTCCATGAGAGGACCATTGGATTGTCATAATTGTGTAACTGAGAATTGTGAACTTGATCGTTTTGAATTCAAGGGTGAGCCAGTTCTTCCAGGCTCCCATGAGTTCTCTTCTGTTTATGTCCACATTTTCAAACTTAGACTGGTTCCATAGATTTCTTATGTTAGTATGAGGTTGTACCCCTTCTTGTTTAGACTTATGGTTCTTGTTAGAGTTTTGGTACATTGACTTTCAGGTTCTAGGTATTTTCCGCATTGTTTGTTAGACTTTTGGAGTTTATGGGAACTCTATTTCTTTTCCTTAGCATTTAAACCTACTTCTGTATATTTAAATGCCTTAGTATTTTGGTTGAGTTGTTAGTTTGGGTTGTAGTAATGGTTCTCCCACCGGAGGGTAAGTGTGGGTGCCACTCATGAAGGTCTGGGTCGTGACAAAGTTGGTATCACAGCCTAGGTTTGTTGATCTCGATGTACCAAAACAAGTTTAGTAGAGTCTTACGGAACAGTACGGAGACATCTGTACTTTTCTTTGAGAGGCTATAGGACTTCAGGAAATCTCTCTGGTTTCTCTTATCTCTTTTCGTGCTATAACTTGATTCAAACTGGTATCTAGCCTCCTTCACTCTTCTGTCCGCAGATGGTTAACACTAGGTTCAACGGCGTCAGGCCCGTAGCTCCCGCCAATGCTCCAACTGAGGAATCTACAGCAAAAGGTCGCAGTCGAGGCAGAGGTAGAGGTCGAGGAAGGGTGGCGCCTACTAGGGATGGATCACCTGTTAGAGATGCTCCCAAAAATGAGGCCCCTCCTACGCACCATGAAGAGGTAGAGGAGAATGTAGAGGTTAAGGAGGAGGAGAACGTTGGACAAGAGGAAGAGGTGCAGGCTGAGACTACAGGTATTCATCCCTTATACTCAGTGTTAGCTCAACATATCATGTCGTTCGTGAAAGGATTGGTTGGTCCTGAAGTGCTTCTCTCTGTTCAAGCAACTCAAGCTCCCGCCAATCCCCAGATTATTATCACTGTCCCCAAGGTAGGTGGAAATGTAGGTAATGATGCGTTCTTCTGTCCTTTGTTAGGTCCTGTTATGACTAGTAATGAGCATGAGATGTTGACTAAGTTATTGAAGTTGAAACCGCTTGTGTTCCATGGTTTCGAGAGTGAGGATGCATATGAATTCATCCTAGATTGCTATGAGAGTTTTCATAAGTTGGGAATTGTCCATCAGCATGGAGTTGAGTTTGTGACTTTTCAGCTTCAAGGTGAGGCTGAGCAGTGGTGGAGAGCTTACGTTGAATGCAGATCTTCAGTTTTACCCCTACTCACTTGGACCTAGTTTCATGCTCTGTTCTTGGAGAAGTATGTGCCTCAAACCTTGAGGGATCGTTAGAAGGATGAGTTCATGGCTTTGGAGCAAGGTGGTATGTCTGTGGCTGCTTATGAGTCCAAGTTCCATGCCCTGTCTAGATATGTTACGCAATTGGTGACTACTGAGGAAGAGAGGATCCGTTTATTTATTAAGGGACTAAATTCTGAGTTGCAAGTATTGTCTGTTCATATGACCGCTGCAGGAAAAAGCTTCAATGAGGTAACAAACTTTGTGAAGAAAGTGGAGGGGATAAGGCAAGACGGTCAGGCTAAGGCATTGGCTAAGAAAGCCAAAAATTCAGGCAACTATCAGGGATCTTACTCCAGAGGTTCAGGGAGGCCGACTCTTGCAGCCCGGCCAATTCAGTCTGTTATGCCCGCTTCTACAGGTAATTACTCTGGAACTCCACCTCAGAATTTGATTCAGGTTAGCCAGGGAGCCGTACCTTCGGCGGGCAGCAGGTCATATTTTGATCGTACATGTTACAACTGTGGAGAACCTGGGCATATGACGAGATATTATCCCCACCCGTGCATGTTGGATTTCGAGCAGCAACAATCTAGAGCAGTGGTACCCGTGGGAAATGGTAATAATGGTCAAGGGTGTCACAAGGTGGGAGAGGAGGAAATCAGTGAGGCCGCGGAGGTAGGGGAAATGGTAACGCAAGCAGAGGTACAATGCATCCAGGCAGGGAAGTCATCCGTCAAGATGATAGGGCTCAGTGTTATGCCTTTCCGGGCAAGACCGAGGCAGAGACGTTTGACGCAGTGATCACATGTACTATTCTTTTCTGTGACCGAATGGCTAATGTGTTATTTGATCTGGGTTCTATTTATCCTTATGTATCCTTGCGATTTGCCTCAGAATTAGCTATGATTTGTGATATACTTGATGCCCCCATCCATGTTTCTACCCCAGTTGGAAAGTCTGTCATAGTCACCCATGTCTATCATGCTTGTCCTATTTTGATTATGGGTTTTCAAACTTGGGTTGATTTGGTGATTTTGGATATGACTGACTTTGATATAATCTTAGGCATGACTTGGTTGTCCCCCTATTATGTTGTGCTTAATTGTAATACTAAGTTTGTAACTCTAGAAATTATGGGAAGGTAAAAGTTAGAGTGGGAAGGGGTGTACATGCCCAAGCAAGCTAAAATCATATCCTTCATTCGGGCTAGGAAATTGGTAGGGCAGGGTTGTTTGGCTTATTTGGCTCATATTCGGGATGTTGAGGTTGAGTCTCCATCTATTGAGTCTATTCATGTGGTATCAGAATTTAGAGAAGTGTTTTCTAATGATTTGCATGGTATGCCTCCGGATACAGATATAGATTTCTGCATTGATTTAGAACCTGGTACTCGTCCCATTTCCATCCCTTCATATTGCATGGCTCCAGTAGAATTAAGAGAGCTTAAGGCTTAAATCCAAGAACTTCTTGATAAAGGTTTTATCTGTCCTAGTGCTTTCCCGTGGAGTGCTCCAGTTTTGTTTGTTAAGAAAAAGGATGGTAGTATGAGGATGTGTATAGACTACCGGCAATTGAATAGGGTCACCATTCGAAACAAGTACCCATTGCCTCGAATATATGATCTTTTTGACCAACTGCAAGGTGCATCAATTTTCTCTAAGATTGATCTAAGGTCTGGCTACCATCAGTTAAAGATTAGGCCTGGGGATGTGCCCAAGACGACTTTTAGAACCTGTTATAGGCACTATGAGTTCCTAGTTATGTCTTTTGGTTTGACTAATGCGCCTGCAACTTTCATGAGTTTGATGAATGGGGTGTTCAAACCCTTTCTCGATTCGTTCGTGATAGTTTTCATTGATGACATTTTGGTCTATTCGAAAACTGAGGAAGAGCATGATGACCATCTTCATATTGTTCTGGGTGTTCTTGGGAAACAAAAGTTAAATGTGAAATTCTCTAAGTGTGAATTTTGGTTGACTTCGATTGCATTTTTGGGGCATGTAGTAGCAAAAGAAGGGGTAATGGTAGATCCTCAAAAGACTGAGGCAGTTAAGAGTTGGGTTCGGCATAGCTCTGTGAGAGAAGTTAGGAGTTTTGTGGGGCTCGCTAGATACTATCGTCGATTTGTGAAGAATTTTGCTTCTATTGCCAGTCACTTGAAAAATTTGACCAAAAAGGAGATACCATTTGAATGGACTGAAAAATGTGAGGAGAGTTTTCAAAAGCTCAAGACTTTTTTTACCACCGCACCTATTCTAGCACTACCGATTGAAGGTAAAGATTTTATTGTTTATTGTGATGCTTCACATTCGGGTTTGGGTGCTGTGTTAATACATCACGACAGTTGAAGGTGCATGAGAGAAATTATCCAACACATGATTTGGAGTTGGCAGTGGTAGTGCTTGCTCTTAAGATCTGACGGCATTACCTTTATGGTGTTAAGTGTGAAGTGTTTACTGATCATCGTAGTTTGCAGCATGTGTTCACTTAGAAGGATCTGAATTTGAGATAGAGAAGGTGGATGAAGCTACTTAAGGATTATGATGTCACCATCCAATACCATCTGATTAAGGCTAATCTAGTGGCAGACGCTTTGAGTCGAAAAGCAGTGAGTATGGGTATTCTAGCTTGCTTGAGTGTAACCAAGCGACCTTTGGCTAAGAAAATTCAGACCTTAGAGTCTAAGTTCATGCAGTTGGGAATCTCAGAAAGAGGTGGGGTGTTAGATAGCATTGAATTAAGGGCCACGTTCATTGAGGAGATCAAGGCCAAACAGTTCAAGGATGAAAATTTGAATGAACTTAAGAAGAAGAATGTGATTGGTAAGGCATAAGAGACCACTCTTGATGCGAAAGGTGTGCTCAATTTTAAAGGAAGGATTTGTGTTCCTCGAGTTGATGACTTGATTCTGAAATTGTTGACAGAATCTCATAGTTCACGATATTCCATTCATCCGAGTGTGACCAAGATGTACTGAGATTTGAAGTGAATCTATTGGTGGTCGGGCATGAAGAAGGATATAGCGGAGTTTCTGGCTAAGTGTCAAAATTTCCAACAAGTAAAGTATGAACATCAAAGGCCTACAGGTTTGCTTCAAAGAATGTCAATTCCAGAATGGAAGTGGGAAAGGATAGCTATGGACTTCGTGGTTGGTCTTCCCAAGACTTTGGGAAAGTTTGATTCTATATAGGTAGTGGTTGACAGATTGACTAAGTCAGCCCATTTTATTCCGGTAAGAATAGATTATAATGCTGAACAATTGGCTAAGGTTTATGTGAAAGAGATAGTGAGGTTGCATTGGGTGCCCCTTTCTATCTCTCAGACCGTGGTACCCAATTCACATCCAAGTTTTGGAGGAAGTTACATGATGAATTGGGCACACAACTCACTTTTAGTACCACTTTCAATCCACAAATGGACGAGCAGTCAGAGAGGACTATTCAAGTGTTAGAAGACATATTGAGGGCATGTGTGATTGATTTTGGAGGGCATTGGGATAAGTTCTTACCTTTGTGTGAGTTCTTCTATAATAATAGTTATTACTCCAGCATTGATATGGCACCATTTGAGGCACTTTATGGGAGGGGATGTATATCACCCATAGGATGGTTTGAGACTGGAGATGTGAAACCTTTGGGGGTTGATTTAGTGAAGGATGCTCAAGATAAAGTGAAGAGCATCCAAGCTAAGCTAAGCCCAAAGTAGACAGAAAAAGTATGCAGACCATAAGGTAAGAGATATGACATTTCAGACTGGTGAGAATGTTCTTCTTAAGGTGTCACCCATGAAAGGAGTGATGAGATTTGGCAAGAAGAGCAAGCTAAGTCCACGATACATTGGTCCCTTTGAGGTTCTTGAATGTGTAGGGCCAGTGGTTTATACATTGGCTTTACCTCCTAACCTATCGGGAGTTCATCCGATATTTCATGTGTCCCTGTTGAAGAGGTATCATGGTGACGGGGATTACATCATAAAATGGGACTCAGTTGTGTTAGACAAAGACCTTCAATATGAGGAGGAACCAATTGCAATTCTTGATCGTGATGTTCGAAAGTTGAGGACCAAAGAGATTAAGTCCGTGAAAGTTCAATGGAAGCATCGTCCAATTGAGGAAGCTACTTGGGAAACCAAGAAGGACATGAGAGACAAGTATCCCCAGTTGTTCGTCGATTCAGGTACTACTCCACTCTTACTTTAGCCTGTTTTATCTAAGTTTGTCACTCGGGGACGAGTGATAGGTAATTTGGTATCTATTGTAACGACATGTTCCCGTTGTTATAGAAAAGCCAATGGAGAAAATTTTTGGGCCGAAAAACTTTTTCGTAGTAACTTGAAATTTCCCAACCTAGTCCAGATTTGGACGAAATCGGAGTCAGTAAGGTCTAGGGAAATATGGTAACAATTGAGTGATCTAATTTTGAATTTGATCACATGAGTAGATAGCTTAGTCGTTCAGGAACCCGTACGACTTTATGAAATTGAATTCGGGTGAGTAGAACTCTCAAAACTGATCTTAGCGTGAACGGGTAGTTTCTGAGTGTCGTTGGTTGAAGGTGTGTTGCGAAATGGGGGTATTGGAATTATTAAATTTGCTCACTGGTTCCGTGCAAACCGCTAAGGCGGGGCCATTTTAGCGGGGTGAGGCCGTTGTGGCGGGACAGACGAGACTTAAGTCGGAAATAAACTCCAAAAATGTTTTATTCTACACTTTTCAACTTTGAGAGCTAGGAGATGACCCCATGTGCTTTCTTGACGGTTTTCCACCATTCTTAAGGCTAAAGATAAGGTTTTAACTCCCCAAACACATTTTTCGATCTGTAGAATGTAATCTAGTGGGTAATTATCGATGGGGGAGGGTTTTGATCTGGAATTATGGTGAAAAAAGCCCTAATTTGGATATTGGGATCATGGATTTGATCTAGGGTTGATAGGATTGTTGGTAATTCGGGTAATTAGTTATTGTTTATTGATTTTCGTGTTATATTAATTATTTGTAGACCAAGAACAAGCGAAAAGAATCCGAAAAGGGAAGAATCAAGTTTCTTAGGAGATTCAAGTTTGTTTCTAGGTAGGTGATCGTTGTGATTTCATGTTGTGCGATGTATATTTGCTCTTGCTTCATTATAATACATCTATTTATGCTAATGTTGCATTATTGATCACACTAATTGTAAATGAGGATAGATGAATGATGAATGTCATGAATCATGACTTGATTGTATGATTATGAGAATGTACTTTGTGATTGTGATTGTGGCTTGTTGAATAGATTAGGTGTTGCGTTCCGACATACTAACTTTGATCGATTGCCACGTTCCGACATAAATATGGGATTGGTTGCCACTTTCCGGCATAAACATTGGATCGGGTACTTGATGAGTCCACAAATTGGACTCATTTAGGATTTATTTTAATAGAAATAGTGTCCTCAAATGCTTATTTTATCTCAATAACTGATGAAAATGCTTAAGTTTCAGGTATTTGAAATTTGAGTGGAAGCATGGACACTTAGGCGCAAAAAGGAACGAAAAGGCTGAAAGAACAAGAAAATGAAGGCCTGAAGATCACCGAGTTCACTTGGCGAATCGCCGAAGGGTCTCACTTCGCCTTTTATTCCAGTGTGTTGAGCCCTGAAGGAAAGGATCAAGTCGGCGGAAAAAGGGAGCAGTCGGCGTGTCACCGAATAGTTCCGCGAAGCAGTACTATGTCGCCCAATGACACAGAGACGATGCCGAAGGACGGTGCAAGATGGCGATGAACTACACCAAAAGGCGAATCGCCGAGTCGATCAGCAATTCCGACTAATGTCGCAGAGTGATCCGCCACATCACATATTTTTGAAAACTATAAATACTCGTTGAGAGTTATAGCTTAGTATCAGATTTTAGTATTATATTTTTATTATCAGATTTTAGATTTAGAACTACTTTTTATTTTACTCTCAAGTTTGGAGAGAGTTTTGGAAACTTGAAGAAAGGAGTTCATCTTCCCCAAGTTGGAAGTGGGTCTTCTCTATTCATCTTCCTTTGCTTAAATCAAGGTTTAATTTCCCATTTGATTTCCTTATCATTTTAGGTGTATTTTGTTATTTCTTGATGTGTGGCTAAAAACCCCCATTCTTGGGGTATGATTTAGCAAATATGTGTTGATATTATTGTTGGGTCTTGCTTGCTGGTAGACTAGATGTATTTTAATGGTGATTTCACCTAGTGGTTGTGGTTTAAGTTAATGGGTTTGTAGTTGCAAATACAAAGTCACCCATGTGTTTTCGGCTTACCCGAGAGGGAGGTCGCGAAACCAAGACCACTAGACTGATGGCCTAAGGAGTGGGTCGACATGAGGTTCAACCCGAGAAGGTGAGCCCTAGTCCCATATCCTAACACTCAGCTCGAGAGAGTGAGTGGGGTAAGGTGTAGGCTGGTCTTCTGCGGCAAATGAGTATCCGAGAGGAACGCATTTGAAATGGGGTAAGTTGCCTGAGAGGGAACTTATTTCCATCTAAAGCTTAGCCTAGTCACTATTATCTTGCAAATTTTCTATTGAAAGCATGTACCCAACTATTTATCTCAACTTGTATTGCGGTCACACCCCAAGAACTCGTCCCCATACTTGATTTTCTTGTTATTTTTGTTGGTTTAGCTATACTTGTGACAAAACCCCAATTTGATATTTGACACTTTTGTGTCCCCCCTTTGATTTACAATGTTTTTAATCGTTAATTTCTTTAGCTACCACTAGTTAGAACTAGATTTTATTTTTCTATCAATTCTCAAAACCGCACCCTTGGGACACAACTCCAACCCTCGGTTGGGTTACTATATTATCGACGACCGTAGACACTCGAACCGTAGTTAGTGTCGTTGGTCACGATAAGCATCAGTACCACGTATCGGTACGCTAACAGTTTGGGTGTGGGTTCCATGAGAGGACCATTGGCTTGTCATAACTGTGTAATTGAGAATTGTGAACTTGATCGTTTTGAATTCAAGGTGAGCAAGTTCTTCTGGACTGCCATGTGTTCTCTTTTGTTTATGTCCATATTTTCGGACTTAGACTAGTTCCTTAGATTTCTTATGTTAGTATGGGGGTGTACCCCTTCTTGTTTTGACTTATGGTTCTTGTTAAAGTTTTGGTACATTGACTTTCAGGTTCTAGGTATTTTCCGCATTGTTTGTTAGACTTTTGGAGTTTATGGGAACTCTATTTCTTTTCCTTAGCATTTAAATCTGCTTTCGTATCTTTAAATGCCTTAGTATTTTGGTTGAGTTGTTAGTTTGGGTTGTAGTAATGGTTCTCCCACCGAAGGATTAGTGTGGGTGTCACTCACGACGGTCTGGGTCATGACATATATACATATTTATCAATGTATCCCTTATACATATTTATTTTTATTGTGAATTTTTTGTATGTAGTGATATAATTTGTGGTTTTTAAGTTTATTTTGCTTGATATTTTAAATTACATTTAAACTATCATGTTAATATTATATCAACATTTGATTTATTTTTATTCAACTATATATAATGTTGATTGAAAATTTGGATATTTACATTTTAATTTAAAAATAACAAAAATCTAATTAAAAATTATAATGATATTTTAATAAATGCATCTCTATAAAATAATCTTAATATTAAAAGTGCATTGATACTTGTCCTTTTTCGTAATTTACTCTCAAACGTACTTTTTTTAAAAATTAGTCAAACACAATTTGCTTATCAAAGCACTTTTCAAATGAATTAGCCAAACACGGATTATTATTATTTTAAAAAAAACTTTTTTGAAAAGCTATTTTTAAAAAATACTTCTAAAATTAAGCCGTTTGTAACAACAATACCAAACAGGCTCTAAAACAATTACATTCATTCTTTCTAACCAGCTTATTCCTTCTTCACTGCCAACATTGAAGAAATATTTGCATAGATACATTGTGGCTTTGGACAATTATTTGATCATGTATATGTGTTGTCACTCTTGAAAACTAGTAAAATAATATTCTTAACATTTTTTAGTCTTGAAAACAAACTTTCAATAAATGATTACATTTTCTTTGATGTTGAGCATTTTCCTAAATAAAGACGGTTCCTTCTTCATTCTACTACCTGAATTTATGTCCCATCATTAATACTCTCTCAATTTAATTTTCTGACAAAGTTCTTATGGTCACTTTGAGGGTTGAATCTTAATTAAAGAGCTTAACTTTTAATAAAAGAATGTGACTTTCGACATTATCTACTGGAAAAATAATTTTAGAAAGGAAATATATTAAAATTTAATTGATAGTATGATGTTAAGCATAAATACAATTGTGCGAGAGTGCTATCTTTCTATATTATATTTTATAACTACATAAAATAGGGGATGATTACATGTATAAGCAAACGTATACTAGTTAATTAGTTAATATAGTTATAGTTTGTCTTAATTGCGATTTGGGACCTACTTTTAGTTATAATTACGTGACTCCACTTTTTAGTTTTGTATAATTTACACATTTGTATAATTCAGAATTTGTATGATATAACTTGTTTAACTTTTGTATAATTCAAAATTTGTATAAATGCTTACACTTACGATGTTTGTAATTGTATAAATTCGTTATTTTAAGTTTATACAAAAATAATTGAATTATGCAAATATACCCGCGAATTACACAAATCTGTGAATTATACAAATTTGCAAATTATACAAACGAAACAACTTAAACTATAGTTACAATCCTTAAGAGAAACTAGTTAGTTACTACAACAAAAGGAAGTTGATACAAGTGAATATGAGGCATCCAAAGCTTTGCCAAGCTTCCCAAGCACATAGACTGTCTATGATACACACAACATCAATTTAAACGAAAGGAAATTAGGCCAAAAGATTTGTCCTTATTTTTTGGTGTAGCAGAACATTTCATGTCAGCGATGAAGATGAGAAATTAAATAACAATTAAATATTATCATCATGCCAAATCGATGAAAGAGTTCTTTCGAGAGTACCCAGCAAAACTGTCTGAGCTCCATCAAGGTTTCATTCGACTGCAATTATGCCGAATATCATTTTACATCACCCACTTAGCAACTTGGAAAATGAATTTGTCGATTACAAGAGTTAGTCTAGGAGCTACCCAACAAAAGTACATACTAATCTTCATCTATACGAACAACCTAAGAACCTAATCTTCTTTTCGGTCAGGTATTTGAGGTGGAAATGTCCACCATTTCTATATCAGCTTCTCCAGTTGATATACTACTAGGTCTAGTCTCCAGAACTGCAGGAGTAACATTGTGGTTCTCAGTCATACTTCCAACTGTACAACTGCTAGCACTCTTGGATCCAGATTCTGGCTTTTTTAGAACACTGTCATGTTCTTTCTCAGCATTGAGCACCCTATCATCTACTTGAGATGAAGGAACTGGATAACTGGATTTGCTAGCTTCAGAATTCCGATCTTCTTGCACCAGTTTCCTCTCAAAATTAGGAGTATTTTGCTGAGGAGAAGAAAGAATTTGGTTCATTTGTTGATAAATTGCTTCCAACGGAATGATGTTCTTTCTCATCCCTGAACTAGGGTGACTCTCATTAAATGAGTCTTGGACATTTCCAGAAAGTACCAGGCACATCTGCAGAACAGACAGAAAAGGATTACATATATCATCTTCAGAATACTTTCCAGAGAAATGTGGTTTTATTGTCTTATACTGGAAAGTAATTATGCATAGATGAAAATAAAGTATGTTTTGGAGTGAACTATTCACCTTGTTATAAAGCTCTGCAACACTTAAACGGTCTGGTTTACCATCACAAGCAACTTGAGAGATTCCTTGTGGAGCTGAATGCAGAGAAGTTCATGATTAGCTGCTAGGTCAGTACATTTACAACATGAAATACAATAGAAGCTTGAGGAGGCAAATGACTACTCACAAATTGCTACTAGTCTTGGGGAATGGTCAGTCATTTCAGTATTGGCTTCTTCAACATTTCGATTTGGTTCATCCACAACCTTGGTATCACACGCCATCCCTTCATTGGGCAGTTCATGAGATTTTTCATCATCCTACAGGAAATGCACAACGATCAATATACCACATGAACAAGTGTAGCTCCACAGAAGTAACCAATCGAGCTGCCACCCCTAGTGACCTAGATTTCATAAACTAGTTCTCGGTCGCACGTGTATCCCATTTTAATTTGTTTAAGTTTTTTTAAAATCACACAAAAAAAAATAATGTTAAACAATGTGTGATGCATAACATAAAATTCAGAAAAATGCTCAAGAACACAACATACAACATAACAACACAAAAATTAATCAATACTGTAACTACAAACCCCTTTAAGATAAGTAGCGAAAATTAGGCTAAATAAATCAAGTAGAAAATCATTAAAAAAATCATTAACGAAAAAAAAATCTTGAAGCTATACAACATAACGAATAACTTAACTAAGAATTTAGTAAGGAAAACAATGAAAAATATGTATCTTTACAAAAGTCGAATTGAATTCTATGAGAGGCTATGAGCTTTGCTATCAGCCAAACCTTTATTTTTACCATGAATGGCCATAATCTAAGTTGGCAACCTAATTCCAAGAATGTGACTCATGGCATCAAAGAGTGCATGTAATCAAATTTCAATTTGAAGTTGAGAAAACTTGATCAATAGAAAAAAGAAGATATCATTCACCAAACGAAACCTCCTAATTAAGGATGGAGGTGCATCATATAAGAAGTTGATACTACTCTTGTTAGAACATGAATAGGTTTATACAATCCTATTAGAATATGAATAGGTTTATACGATTCTATTAGAGTAGGAATAGATTTATACAATCCTATTTACAATAGGAATACAAATATAAATAGGAATAGTAAATAATATCTTACTTGGTAAAGGATTGTATTCTAGTGTCTATAAAGAGGGTCTCAATGTAATAATATGGACACAACAACAATTCAATAATATTTTTCTCCTATATTTCTCACATGGTATCAGAGTCTCTACGTTATTGGTAGAGAATCAAAGAGTTTCCGCTGCCGAGGGGTGGCTATTACCCATATAAGTTGTCGTTTGGCCAATGATTATGTTAACAAAAGTAGGATCAATGATATATGAACATATTCAAGGGAAGAAAACTCAGTCAGACAGGTCACCATGCGTCAATTTGACTTTCTAGGGTTGTTTTGTGTCAACCCCATATCCATCGGTATTTGTGTAGCACCGTGTAATCTTTTCGGTGACAACTTTTTTCATATTTAATTTATGTAGCACTGTGCCATCTTTTCGGTGACTACTTTCCAATATCTAATTTGTGTAGCACCATGCCATCTTTCCGGTAACTATTTTTTCATATTTAATTTGTGTAGCACCGTGCCATCCTTTTTTTTGAGACAAGGGTAACTTTATATTCACACCAAAAAATTCATCATCCAAACAATGATGAATTGGAAACTTACATCCCACCCATGGGTATACTTTACAAGTTTCCTATAAAATCAACTAAATCTACTATATCCCCTACAAGATTCTATTTACACCAAAAAAACAAAAGGCTTATACAATTCATTCTAATCTTCTGTAAGTTAGTCTTTTGTCCCTCAAAACTTCTTAAATTTCTTTCTTTCCAGAGGGTCCACCATATGCAAGCAGGGATAGTTCTCCACCAGTGTTCATTTCTTCCACTGTTCCCAATACCTTTCCAGCTATTTAGAGTTCCTTTGTTGTGCTAGGCATCACCCATTTAACTCCCAACAGAGCCAAAAACATGTTCCATAGGCTCAATGCTGCCTTACAATGAAGGAACAAATGGTCATTGACTTCTACTTCCTGTTCACACACGACATACCTTGAACAAAATTGCCATCCCCTTTTCTGTAAAGCTTCATGTGTTAAACAAGCCTTTCTACAAACCAACCAACAAAAACAAGCTACCTTTGGGGGGCATTTGGTCTTCCATATTAACTTCCAAGGCAAAATGTCTACCATTGACTGCCTTGTGTTAAGATTCCAGTAACATGATTTCACTGTGAACACACCCTTGTTATGTAATTTCCATCTAGGTTTGTCAAGCCTTATAGATAAAGCAGGGTGAGTTTAGTACTCCCAATAGGTTAGAAACTTCCCCAATTTCCCAGTCATTTAGTGCTCTTCTATAAATAAGGTCCCATCCCTGCTGACTCCAAGCTTGGGATACAGAGACATTCCTTTGCGTACTCAAAGTGTAAAGATGTGAAAAGGAGTTTCTAAGACTGCCTTCTCCAATCCACACCTCATTCCAGAAATCAGTTTTCAAACCATTTCCAACAGTGATTGACATGTTGTTGTTGAAATGAGGCCATAATCTTCTTATGGTTTTCTAGACACTACCCCCAAAGGTTCCCGCAACCTCCTCAGTTGTCCAGTGATTGAGTAAACCATACTTTCCTGCTATGAATCTTCTCCAAATGGCCCTCTCTTCTGAGGAGAACCTCCAAAGCCATTTCTGCAAGAGAGAGGTGTTTTGTTTGCTGAGGTTCTTCAAGTTGAGCCCCCCTTGTTGTTGAGTGTTGAGAGTCAGTTCATCCCATTTCACAAGGTTATAACCTCTCTTCTCCTTGTTTCCTTGCCATAGAAAGGCTCTCCTAACTCTATTGAGTTTTTTTTCAATGCTCTTTGGTATGGGAAAAAGGCTCATCATGTATG